>SKCR01041551.1:0-85781 GCA_019454045.1 Zanthoxylum bungeanum
ATTCATGGTTCATGCATCATGCTTAATTTTATGCCAAAATTGTTTGATGATTTTAATATGCGATGAATGTTAAATGCATGTTTATTTCATTTTTCAAGCCATGGTTTCTCCAATTATTTCAATACTCTCAAATGATAAATTAACGGGAGAAAATTATGTTAAGTGGAAAAGTAACATGACCGCTATCTTGGTCTGCGAAGACCTAAAGTTTGTCCTGATGGAGGATGGTCATCCCCAGCCGGCTAGAAATGCTTGCCAAGCTGTGCGTATGGGTACGTTTACCTAAGGCAGCACAAGTCAGAAACATTTGAAAAGTTCAAAGAGTATCACACTGAGGTTGTGAACCAGTTAGGTAAGACAATCAAAACTCTACGATCAGATCGTGGAGGAGAATACCTTGACACAGATTTTGAGGAATTCTTAGTAAAACATTGGATAGTATCCCAGCTCACATCACCTGGAACACCACAGTAAAATGGTGTTGCAGATAGGAGAAAACGGACCCTACTAGAAATGATGAGATCTATGTTTAGTTATAGCTCACTATCTAGTTCGTTCTAGGGATATGTATGACCGGCGTAAACACACACGTATAACGCAAGTGCACGTATCGTTCAAGTAGTATAAAAATATCGATCCCACGAGGACTTAATTCCTACTGTTGTTATTAATTATTGATACTATTTATTTACAAGTATCTAATTATAGGGAGAAGAGAATGATTGCTTTTGTTGGTTGAATGTGGATTTGATAAATAAAATACTTAAAGACATAAAAGAAAATACTAAGAAAAATAACAAAAGACTCAAAGATCTAGGGTTGTGACTCCACACAATATTATTATGAAGATGAATTGATTCTCTTATATGTGTGTAATAAAGTAGTTTGCTAACCTGGAACACGAAGATATGCAAAAGCCTCTATCGATGGTCAGATGCAAATATCCAGTATAACCCAATTGAACCATATGTCTATGTCAACCAAATTACCTGGATTCATTAAGTTCAAATTTCAATTATGGCTAACCCTGCCCGACAGGTATATGTCTATCCTGTAAGGAAATCTATTAACAGGTTATCTATCCTCAAGGAAGATCGTGAGCTATTGAATCTAAGGCTGAAATCTAAAATCTCTTCGTCAAGTTCATTTTAAGTTTACCACATCAATCTTATTGGTGATCAGACAACAAGAAGCATTAAGCTTAAGACTCAATAAACAAACTAAAGAATTACCCAATATATAATTAAATCAATTATTAAGCGTGTTAATATTGTGTTTCATCACATCCCTAGAATAAAAATAAAATGCTGGGGTTAGAGGATCCACATTTAATATTTCTTATCTAGGAATCTCACTTGTTATAATATAAAAATTATTTTATGTTCTGCTTTCTCAGGAATTAATAATGTTAAACATTTAAAACCAACCATATAGGCGGTAATCCATTTAGTCCAACTACACCAGCCATACAGGCGGTAATTATCTGTCACATAAAGACCAGCCATATAGGCGGTAAAGTAATTTATATTTAGACCGACCATATAGGCGGTAATAAAGTCTGCCATTAATTAATCCGGTTAAATTATAATTTAAATATTATAATTAAGTGAGATTAACCTAGATAATTATATAAAATGTTTCACCTTTTACCCCAGAGAAATTTTAACTACAAAACATAAAAGTAAATAAAAAGAAAGCTGTAATAAAAACTAAAAATAAAAATACATAATTTAAATATTATTAATAATTTACAAAATAGATGTTATCCTATGAAATCAGGGAAAAAATCCCAAGGAAAGCACACCAAATGAGGTGCAAATGAGCTCAATTTATAGGCAAAAATTCAGGACGGCGTCGTGACGCCAAAATCCTTATTGCGTCGCGACGCTGGCTTATGTTGACTCGGTCAAATGCGATTTGACTTAGACTGTTGACGCGGATTTCGTCGGTCCAATAAAATTGCGACACGTGGCACGCGGTAAGATTCGATCCAATGACATCTTGACACAATGCAGCAGGTGATTCGCGGATGATTCGGTCTAATCAGAAGATGACACGTGTCACACGGTGTGTCGGTGCCATAGGATTGTGACACGTGTCCAGACGTATTTTAGCATGATCGGTTATGATGGTGACATGTGGCACGGCGCACGTTAGCATTATCGGCGCACGTTAGCATCCAGCGCATTTTAGTAAATTTCTTCTGACTGGTCCACATGTCCGGCGTAAGTTAGATGGCGGCGCACATTATACGTCGCGACTCTGAAAATTACCAAAATGCCTTTTTTGTCCTTTTTCACTGTTTTGGCTCCTAATTGCTTCCAATGCTTCCCAAACTTTATTTATCTGCAAAATAACAATAAAACACATCAAAACGTTCACAAAACTCAAGAAACTATACAAAATATTAGGTTAAATGGGTGGGAAATAATGATATAAATACCACTCATCACACCCCCAAACCTAACATTTTGCAGTCCTCGAGCAAAACACAAAATAAAATAACACAAAATAAAATTAACTAAGCCACTTTCGTAGGGATCACTGTTGCATTTAGCGTATGCAACAAGCCTTTAAACCCCTAGATGTCCCTAGTGGACGAGTTGTAGTCTCGTGAGGGTTTACATCAATGATACCCACAAACATTTTACAAAAGTAAAAAGAAAGTAAAACTAATGCACACAAAAGCAAAAAGACAATAGAAAAGAGAATAAATAAGTTAGTGACTAATTAGGTGAAACTTCTACTCCAAGTTAGTAGTTGTTTTGTTTCTTTTTAAATTACCGAATAAGTAAATTCTCCTATTATTTTTACCATTCTTCATATACACAACCAACAAAATATTAATCAACTCATTTTGCCCAAAATAGTCACAAGTGCAGTTGATTAGAGAGTAATATTTTTGTCCTAAAGTTTTATCAGAATTCACACCTTTTTGTAGCAATGGAATAATTTTTTTGGATTTTTTGGATTTTTTCTTTTATTTTTTCTTTATTTTTTTATTTAGATACAATACCTTCCGTTTATGTAGCGAGTGTTGGGTCGGTGGCTCCCAAACCAGTTGACTTTAGGGCACCAGATGTTAAGACACCCCTACGAACTTAATTACTCAGACTTCATATATATATATATTTTTGCAATATCTTCGATCCATGTAGCGAACTTTGGGCCAGTGACTCCCAAACCAGTTGGTTTTAGGGCACTAAGTGTTAAAACATACCTACGGACTTAATAACTCGGATCTCAGATGTTTTTTTTGTTTTTTTTTGTTGTTTACCCATTGCTTTTTGAGATGCTTCCTCCAATTAAACTAGAGCACTGAATATTACAAACTTTTCAATTATAGCTCATGTCTGTATGTTACCATGTATATTGATAATATCTACCAACTGAGCATATGAATATCCATTTTAGTCAATTTTATGGAGAATTTACAAATTAAATAATTCAAAAAGAAATAAACAAAAATTAACTTGTTTCGAAAATGGGTTGAAATATGTATCAGGAGTGGGAACTCCTTACACAGATATCTCTTACCAATTTTTACCCAATTAATCAAAATGAAAAACATAAAAACACAAAATATTTTTTTTAAATTTTTAAAAAAAATTTCAAATTTTTTTTTCATAAAAATTTTGGACTAAAAATCTAATAAAAATAACACAAAATAAACTAGATACTAATCAACTATTCCCTCCCCCAAACCTAAATGAGACATTGTCCTCAATGTCTTAAACAGTAGAAGAAGAGTTTAGAAGATCATACCTGGTTAACAGAAATTCTACGAACAAAATTACCGAATAATTGATTCCTATTATTCATTCCCTCTTCATACCTCTTCTCTGCGTCTGCTGACACAAATATAGAAGCATCAAAACTCGGTTCGGCAGATGTTGAAGCCTTAGATCTCTTTGGAGCCATTTTTGAGTAAAAATTTCGACAGAATCTCCTCTAAAAACTCAAGATTTTCACAATTTCACAACAACGCCAATCTTCGCCCTTAAATCTACGAAATTTAATCAATTTTTGTTTATCTTTTCCACACTTCAAATACACAAATCAATCACAAACTTTCACAAATTTTCGGCTATCCCCTTTCACTTCCAAAATTTCAAATCCAGTTTCAAAAAATTTCACCACACAAAATACCACAAAACCCCACAATTTTCGATTATCCTCCTTGTAAATACGAAAATTCAAGAGATAATGAAGAATTCAATAACAATTTTACCAGACCGAAAATGGTGATCTTGTTGCTGGAAGAACTGGATCTGACGATGGAGGGTCTAGGCCATAGGTGTCTTGGTCTTGTGTGATGGTCTCGACCGTGAGATATGGTCTCGGTGAAGGTCTTGGCTATCGGTGGGAGAAATCAGTGGGTCTTGGCCATGGGTTATATGGCTCGGAAGTGGGTGAAATCGAGGGAGATGATGGGAGTTTGTAGCTTGTTTGTGTGTTTTGATGAGTTTAGAAGACTTTTGGTTGTTGGTTTGGTGATTGGAGAGTCGGTTTTCAGAGGAAAAATTGAGAGGAAATGGCAAAAATTGGAAGAGAAAATTGAGATCTATGCGGCGGCTCCTGGTTTATGATTAGTTATTGAACACGCGTCGCGACGCCACATTGCTTCTTGCGTTGCGACGCTCGGTTTTTAGGGCTAGGGTTTTGTGTTTTGAGGCTTCTATGTAGCGACACGCAAGGTTATCGTGTCGCGACGCGGGATTTTTTTTTTTTGGCAAAATCAAGTCTTTTGACGAATAAATCCACTGAGATGCGTCTCAAGAGCCGAATCCTTACTCGGCCGTCTTTACTGGATTAACTTTATATCCTCGCGATTTTGTCAAATTTATTTTGTTGAAAATCCCGCTTGCACTGGCTTGCTTTGTCTTGAAATATTCCGTCTTTATTTTTCTCTGCAAAAATAACACCAAATTAAAAATTCTACAACATGAATACAAAAAAATATGAAAATAGAAATTAAAAAAAATTGCATGGGTTGCCTCCCTACTAGCACTAAAATTTTCGTCTTCAGCCAGACGTGACTGAAATCCATCTGTCAAGGAGGTTTCAGCGTCGTTTTGGATGTCCGATTAAAGACAATCATGTGTGCGTTGCTTTTAAAGGGTATCTTCCAACGGTAAAGGGGCAAAAAGAATTTTGTCCCATTCAGTGCTAGTGCCACCTTTTTAACCTTTGTTGCTCCAGTGGTTCCTGAAAAGAAAGAAAGAAAATCAGGAGGTCTCGTATGGTGCTTGACTTTGAATGGAAGTTCCATTCTGTCAAGCTTTTGGGTGATGTCATTGATATGTACTCCCCAAAATAGTGATGTTTCGCCTGAATGCATTGAATCATCAATAAGGTTTGACATTTGCTCTTCCATTTGCTTTGTTTCTTGCTCCACCTTTTCTTCACAGATGTATTTTAGGATTTCCTCGTTCAGATCTTCATCTGTCATCTGTGAAATGCATGCTCCATAAGTGTCACCCTGAGGATGTAAAGAAATGTCATATTTTAGGTCTTCATCCTCTGATATGACTGGCTCAGGTAGCTCTTCTTCAAACATTAGTGCAAATCATTCTCCAAGATCTTCATTTTGAGGATGGAAAGTTTCATCCTCCCTTGTTGGTGCAGTTGGTACAGATAGCTCATCTTCTTCATCCTTGTCAGAGTCAGAATAATAAAAATCAAACCGAGATTCTGTTGGTTTGGGCTCCATAACTGATACCTCAGATTCCTGATTCTGCTCAGCCTCCTCATCTGATAAAGTGTCATCGTGAAATGCTTGGTATTCAAATGCTTCATCATTGTCATCTGAAAATGCTCCTTGAGGTATGTAGCTCTGAATTTCTGTTAATTGTCTCGTTTGTTCTGTCAGTCTCTGAATGGATGTTGATTGTCTCTAAATACTTTCGAATTGATTTTGGACTGATTCAAGCATTGTATCCAACTTTTCTTCTTGTTTCTTTAACCAATCTTTGAGCATGTCAACCATCTGATCTTCCTCTGATGGTTCTGGTTCTTGATGACAATCGTAGATGGATAATGGATAAGATGGAAAGTATGATGGTTCTTCGTACCTTGAATGATTCCAATAATTCTGCCACTCTGAATGGGTGGTTACCATCACATATCACACATCTCCCCATTTTGTTCTGATGAGCAAATATAATATTGCTTGATTCTGACATCCAGTGATAGTTGTTGGGGTGGACAACAGGCCTCAGAAAACCGGACTGTTGCTCCCAGATTTGGGGTGTATCTTCTAGTAAAGCTCGTGATCTTTCAATCTCCCAATAATGTTCCATTTTTCAACCACCTGAAAACAAAAGAAAGAAATAAAAATTACAGATAAAAATAAAGAAAATTAGATACAAGTAAATTAGATAGCTTCAAAATTAATAACTCAAGAAAAATAAGTCTCTTGCAACGGCGCCAAACACTTGACCGGCGTAAACACACACGTATAACGCAAGCGCACGTATAGTTCAAGTAGTATAAAAATATCAATCCCACGAGGACTTAATTCCTACTGTTGTTATTAATTATTGATACTATTTATTTACAGGTATCTAATTATATGGAGAAGAGAATGATTGCTTTTGTTGGTTGAATGTGGATTTGATAAATAAAATACTTAAAGACACAAAAGAAAATACTAAGGAAAATAACAAAAGACTCAAAGATCTAGGGTTGTGACTCCACACAATATTATTATAAAGATGAATTGATTCTCTTATATGTGTGTAATAAATTAGTTTGCTAACCTGGAACACGAAGATATGTAAAAGCCTCTATCGATGGTAAGATGCAAATACCCAGTATAACCCAATTGAACCATATGTCTATGTCAACAAATTACCTGGATTCATTAAGTTCAAATTTCAATTATGGCTACCCCCGCCCGACAGGTATATGTCTATCCTGTAAGGAAATCTATTAAAGGGTTATCTATTGTCAAGGAAGATCGTGAGCTATTGAATCTAAGGCTGAAACCTAAAATCTCTTCGTCAAGTTCATTTTAAGTTTACCACATCAATCTTATTGGTGATCAGACACCAAGAAGCATTAAGCTTAAGACTCAATAAACAAACTAAAGAATTACCTAATATATAATTAAATCAATTATTAAGCGTGTTAATATTGTGTTTCATCACTTCCCTATAATAAAAATAAAATGCTGGGGGGTTAGAGGATCCACATTTAATATTTATTATCTAGGAATCTCACTTATTATAATATATAAATTATTTTATGCTCTACTTTCTCAGGAATTAATAATGTTAAACATTTAAAACCAGCCATATAGGCGGTAATCCATTTAGTCCAACTACACCGGTCATATAGGCGGTAATTATCTGTCACATAAAGACCAGCCATATAGGCGGTAAAGTAATTTTATTTAGACCAACCAAATAGGCGGTAATAAAGTCTGCCATTAATTAATCCGGTTAAATTGTAATTTAAATAATATAATTAAGTGAGATTAACCTAGATAATTATATTAAATGTTTCACCTTTTACCCCAGCGAAATTTTAACTACAAAACAAAAGTAAATAAAAAGAAAGCTGTAATAAAAACTAAGAATAAAAATACATAATTTAAATATTATTAATAATTTACAAAATAGATGATATCCTATGAAATCAGGGAAAAAAATCCCAGGGAAAGCACACCAAATAAGGTGCAAATGAGCTCAATTTATAGGGAAAAATTCGGGTCGGCGTCGCAACGCCAAAATCCTTCTTGCTTCGCGTCGCTGGCTTGTGTTTACTCGGTTAAATGCGGTTTGACTTAGACTGTTGACACGTATTTCGTCGGCCCAATAGAATTGTGACACGTGGCACGCGGTAAGATTCGGTCCAATGACATCTTGACACGTGGCAGCAGATGATTCACGGATGATTCGGTCCAATCAGAAGATGACATGTGTCACGCGGTGTGTCGGCGCCATAGGATTGTGACACGTGTCTAGGCATATTTTAGCATGATCGGTTATGATGGTGACACATGGCACGGCGCATGTTAGCATCCAGCGTATTTTAGCAAATTTCTTATGACTGGTCCACATGTCCGACGCACGTTAGACGTCTCGACGCTGAAAATTACCAAAATGCCCTTTTTTGTCTTTGTTCACTGTTTTGGCTCCAAATTGCTTTCAATGCTTCCCAAACTTTATTTATCTGCAAAATAAAAATAAAACACATCAAAACGTTCACAAAACTCAAGAAACTATACAAAATATTAGGTTAAATGGGTGGGAAATAGTGATATAAATACCACTCATCAATGCACTGCAAACTCCAATGCATTTCCTTAATATTGTTACATCTAAGTCTGTTTTTAAGACTTCCTTAGAGTAGTGGATTGGTCGTGAAACTAGTTTGTGACATTTCCGCAAATGGGGGTGTCCAGCATATGTGCTGAAGAATAAGATTACAGAGTTGGAGTCACGTACTCAGGTGTGCCTATTTGTAGGCTATCTTAAGGAGACTATGGGTGGATTCTCATATAGCCCTAAAGATAACAAAGTGTTTGTATTGACAAATGCTATGTTTCTAAAAGAGGACTATATGAGAGAGTTCAAGCCTCAAAGTAAATTGTTACTCGAAGAGTTACTTGATGGTTCGACCAGTACACCATCGTCAATGACAGTTGACAAATACATAACACCTTCGACATCTGAGTGTCAGATGCAAGCTTATCAGAATGATCTACCACCTAGAGGTTATGGGAGGGTTGTACGATAACCTGATCGCTATCTTGGAGTTGGAGAGGCACAAGTTATCGCATCCAGTGGTGGTATAGATGATCCATTGACATATCATAGTGCAATGGATGATTCTGACTAAGAGGAATGGCTCAAAGCCATGAACCTAGAAATGGAGTCTTTGTACTCCAACTCAGTCTGGGAGCTTGTAGACCAACCTGATGGGGTGAAACCCATAGGTTGCAAGTGGATCTGCAAGAGGAAGATGGGAGAAAATGGGAAGGTACAGACCTTCAAGGCTAGGCTAGTGGCCAAAGGTTATACCCAGAAAGAGAGATTTGACAATGAGGCAACTTTCTCGCCAGTAGCCAAGATCAAATCCATCTGCACTCTTCTATCCATTGCCGCACATCATGACTATGAAATATGGCAAATGGACGTCAAGACTGCATTCTTGATTGGCAATCTTGATTAGAGTATCTATATGGTACAACCAGAGGGGTTCATTGCCCAAGGTCAAAAGCAAAACATTTGCAAGCTGCAAAGGTCCATTTATGGACTTAAGCAGGCATCTCGATCTTGGAATATAAGATTTGATACCACAATCAAATCTTAGGATTTTGAGAAGAATGTCGATGAGCCATGTATATACAAACGCGTCATTGATGGGAATGTGATTTTTCTTATTTTATACGTCGATGATATTTTACTCATTGGGAATGATGTAAAGATATTATTGGATGTGAAAACCTGGCTAGCTAACCAATTCCAAATGAAAGATTTGGGAGAGGCCAGTTATGTTCTTGGGATTCAGATACTTCAGGATCGCAAGAAACAACTGTTAGCTATGTCTCAGACATCCTATATCGACAAGATCCCTGTGCGACTTGGGATGCAGAATTCCAAGAAAGGCAATCTGCCTTATCGGAATGGAATTCATTTGTCAAATGAACAGTCCCCTAAGACACCTCAAGATGTTGAGGAAATGAGACATATCTCATATGCATCAGCAGTTGGTAGTCTCATGTATGCTATGTTATGCACAAGACCGGACATCTATTTTACAGTGGGAGTAGTCAGTAGGTTTCAGTCGAACCCTGGATTTGATCACCGGGTGGCTGTGAAACACATTCTCAAATATCTTAAGAGAACGAGAGAATATATGCTTGTATATTCCAGTGAGGATATGATCCTAAGGGGATATACAGACTCTGATTTTCAGACAGATGTCGGTTCTAGGAAATCAACATCTGGATCAGTGTTACCCTACGTAGTGGGGCTATAATCTTGCATTGCTGACTCTACCATGGAGGCTGAATTTGTAGCAGCTTGTGAAGCAGCTAAGGAAGCAGTCTGGCTCCATAAATTCTTGGTAGATCTGGAAGTTGTTCCAGATATGGATAGACCACTCACACTTTATTACGATAATAGTGGTGCAGTGGCAAATTCAAAAGAACCAATAAGCCACAAGAAGGGAAAACATTTAGAGAGGAAATTCAAAGGAAAATGGTTGATCCGTTTACAAAGACCTTGTCGGCTAAAGTGTTTGAAGGTCACCTAGATAGTATAGGATTACGTGACATGTCCCATTTGCTCTAGTACAAGTGGGAGATTATTGGGATGTATGACCTAGAGCTACATGCAATGTAAACGGCTTTATATGTTTTGAAATAAAAAGATGCATTATTCATTTATTAAAATGTTTGTTTAATTTTTGCATATTATAAATTATTTAGAATACCATAGATTACTTATGTGCCTTCAGACTTAGTGTATGAGTGTCATACACAAGAGGATTTAAGTCTGAAGTTAGTGTGGGACACAGAAACTGGGCGACGCATGTTGTCCCGGGCTCGCGGCCCGGTTGGGAGTACGGAGTAGCCATGGGGGACTAAATAGGAGAATAATGGAGTCGCCACCCGGTGTGAACCGGAAAAATGAGATTTAAGGCCGCACTCACCCCTCGCAAGGGAAGACCTCAAACCGTTGGGTTCAGAATGGTCCCTTACTTATGTCACTTGTAATGAAAGGATTTGTGTAATAATTTAATCAGGGCTAAGTAACACTTATTTCCAAGAGTATCATGCTTCTAAATCCACATGCATGAAATTAATCATCACAATATGCAACATCACATGGCAATCTCATGAACATTTCTCAATCATATGATAGGGAAAACTAAGAACAACCTAATCATGCTTGAGTACTATCTCATGAACATATTAACCAAATAACATGCTAACAGCCTAATCATGCTTGAATATCATCCCAAGAACACATCGAATGGATAAATGCAGGAATACAAATAATATGATTGGCTACAAAATGCAAGGTAGATCACCCAAAAGGAAATTCTGTATGAAATATGATGAGACAGACTTAGTTCAGTGTGTGCACGTTCGTGTAGCATTCGTAAACGCGTTCGAATGGTAAACAGAAGGTTCACGTTCGTGTAGCGTTTGATAACGCGTTCGAACGGTACCAGACCTGATGATACAAAATGCATGCGCATTCGAGTAGTGTTTGTAAAACGCGTTCGAATGGGAAACAGAAGGTTCGCGTTCGTATAGCGTTCGATAACGCGTTCGAACGGATCCAGACCTGATGAAACAAAATGCATGCACGTTCGAGTAGCGTTTGTAAAACGCGTTCGAACGGGAAACAGAAGGTTTGCGTTCGTATAGCGTTCGATAACGCGTTCGAACGGGAACAGATCTGATGCATAAAATGTGACGCAATATATACATAAAAAGCAAATAGCAAAATACGAGGCGCGGCGAAGCATTGTGGCAAAGGATTTTAACCTCTTCAATTAGAGGACCTTTCAACGTACTTACTAAGCCCATACGCTTATCTCAATGCATATAAAAATAAAGACAATAACCTTAGACTTCGTATACCCGATTGAACACATCTTACATTCAACCGAAAATACGTTAATCGGCGCGGCAAAGCATCGTGGTAAAGGATTTTAACCCCTCCAAATAGGGGACCTTTAATCCGACTTACTAAGCCCATGCGCTCGATTGTATCATACATACAAAAGTAACATGCAGAATTCAAATAACGAAAAATAAATAAATCAAAGCAACATAAAACAAAAGAATGTGTCGTTTACTCAAGTGGTACGTGGAGTTGTATCCCGAGTGCAGATCATACTACCGTCCATTCGGAATCGGCTATGAAATTTTTGTCTGGGTTTCCATCCTATATACCACAGGAGGCGACACATTTTCCATTTCATTCAAGCCACAACATGCATCCACAAACGACTCTCATACGAATAGAATTCAATAAACAATCAAAAGATGAATATAAACTAATGAGAAAAGTGCCCTCAGGTCTAACCTTTTAAATCACCTCTCGGATGTACGGTACACGATCGTCGGTAGGGTGGATGCTCCGCAACTCTTCCGGTTCACTAGTTCACTGCTCTCGTTCGTTGTCTTACTGTTTTGAGTCGTCGTTCTCCATCTTTTGCTGCTGTTTTTACTGTATTTCGCTGCTCTTTCGGTGACGTTTTCTGGTCACTATGTTTGCTGAATTTAGGCTACTGTTCTTATGTGTCTTTAAGGGTGATTTTTGGAGGTTATAGGGGCTGTATCGGGGCTGTGATTTTCAGTTATGGAGAGTGTTTAGGGGGAGTGTTATTTTCAGTGGAAAGGGATGAGGAGGAGAGGAAAATTCTAGGTTGTTTCTTGAGTATATTAGATGTGAATGGAGAGGCTTTTTTTCTTTATGTGAATATGTGTGAATGAGCTAGCCTAGAGGAGGGTGGTGAATGGTTCTTTTTATAGGCAAAGGCTAGGGTTTCTAGGTAAGGAAGGGAATCAAGTAAATAAGGGAGATGTTTTGATTGGTTTATGAAAGGAAGGAATCTTGTGTAATTGGTGGGTGAATATCTTAATTAAGGAATTAAAATATTTGATTGATTTTAATGTTTATTTTAATTTGGTATGTGATTTTTAGATTTGTTTTGATTTCACCATGTGTTAAATATGTGTTTTAAGTGGGCTTGGGCGTGTGGGCCAAGGCTTGGGCGAATTGGGCTTGATGTGAGGCTAGCAGCAAAACCAGATTTACCGACACCGTTCAAACGCCTCTTCGAACACGGCACGAACGCCCGCAATCTGTTTGGGGTTCGAACGTATACACGAACGCAGCACGAACGAAAAACAATGAACCTTGTTTATTCTGAATTTCCCCATCCGATGTCCGGTTTCCGTGACCTCCGTGACTTAAAAGGTAGTGTCTCCAAATGAAACTCATCATAGGGACTTATATGCAAAAATGCAGTGCCTACAGTCGCCCCCACTTTGATGGGACTTGTGTAATGTGTAACAGTGACATCCTATCAAAGTTATGCAATGCATTTTCACTTACCTGGCTCGCCAGCTGTTGCTTAACTTACTGTTGTGTTGTTTGTTGTGAGGTGGTCCATTCTCGAACCAAGTTGAGGAGAGGTTGTCCACTCTCGGACCGTTTCGATGAGAGGTGGTTCATTCTTGAACCGTTACCATGGTGTGGTCCCTTCCCGATCCGTGCTCCATTCTCGAAGTGTCATTCTCGACTTGTCCATTCCCGAACCCTTACTGTGATGCGGTTCATTCCCGAACCTTGCTCCATTCTTGGAGTACCATTCCCGGCTTGTTCATTCATGAACTGTCTTTCCATTCTTGGAGTGCCATTCCCGGCTTGTTCATTCCCGAACTGTGCTTCCATTCTTGGAGTGCCATTCCCGGCTTGTTCATTCCTGAACTGTGCTTCCATTCTTGGAGTGCCATTCCCGGCTTGTTCATTCTCGAACTGTGTTTCCATTCTTGGAGTGTCATTCCCGGCTTGTTCATTCTCGAACTGTGCTTCCATTCTTGAAGTGCCATTCACGACTTGTTCATTCTCGAACTGTGTTTCCATTCTTGGAGTGCCATTCCCGGCTTGTTCATTCTCGAACTGTGTTTCCATTCTTGGAGTGCCATTCCCGGCTTGTTCATTCTCGAACTGTGTTTCCATTCTTGGAGTGCCATTCCCAGCTTGTTCATTCTCGAACTGTGCTTCCATTCTTGGAGTGTCATTCCTGGCAAAACTGATTATGTATCTCCATACCCGGAGTGCCGTACCCGGTAAAATTGATCTGATGTTAATGTGGGCCTCGCCCCTATAGTGCCATACCCGGCTAGACTGATGCTGATAAGGATGTGGGCCTCGCCCCCAGAGTGCCATACCCGGCCAGACTGATGCTAATAAGGATGTGGGCCTCGCCCCCAGACTGATACTGATATAGGCTTCGCCCCCATGCTGATACGGATATGGTCTTCACCCCCAGATTGATGCTGATGTGGGCATTGCCCTAAAACTGATGTGGGCCTCGCCCCAAGACTGTTACTGATAAGGGCCTCACCCCAAACTGGTACTGATGTGGGCCTCACCCTAACACTATTACCGATGTGGGCCTCGCCCCAGATTAATACTGATATGGGCCTCCACCCTGTGACTCATCCCTAAGACTGGTACTGATGCGGGCCTCAGCCCTGAAACTGATGTGGGCCTCGCCTCAACCCTGGGACTCGTCCGTAAACTGCTAATGTTATATTGATGCTTCTGATTGGCTTTCATTTGCCGCTTTCTCTTTTCTTCTTCAAAACCTGGGAATACAAAACAAACACAAAATGAATGCCAAAATATGTTACGTGTATGCATGCATGCATGAGTATGCTCCACTTTTGGAACGCCATTTTCGGCAACTGTTGTGGTAGCGGTCCATTTCTGAACCGTGCTGTCCGAGAATATGGCTCATTTTTGAGCCGTTACTTGATGAGGTGGTCTTTGCCGCTACAATCCTGCGAATACAAAACAAAAATTGTATGTATGTGATATGTATGCATGTATGTATGGATGCATGATGCTGATGTGGGCCTCACCCCCAAACTGATACCGATGTGGGCCTCGCCCCCAAACTAATACTGATCTGGGCCTCGCCCCCAAACTGATGCAGATGTGGGCCTCGCCCCTAAACTCACACTGATGTGGGCCTCGACCCTCGGGACTCATCCCTAAACAGATACTGATGTAGGCCTCGGCCCTGGGACTCATCCCTAAACTGATGCTGATGTGGGCCTCGGCCTTGGGACTCATTCCCAAACTGATGCTGATATGGGCTAGCCCCCGGACTGATACTGATATGGGCCTCGCCCCAAACTGATATTGACGTGGGCCTCTCCCCAAACTGATACTGATGTGGGCCTCACCCCCAACTGATATTGATATGGGCCTCACCCCCAGACTGATACTGATATGGGCCTCCCCCTTGTGATTCATTCCTGAAGACCGCTGACATTGTACTGTTGCTGCTTATGGTTGGCTTGCATTTGACGCTTTCTCTTTTTCTCCTTTGAAACATGTTATTACAAAACAGAATAAGCACAAAGAGGATGCAAATATGTTACGTGTATGCATGCATGCATGATTGAGTTTCCTATCCCGTTGGGCTAGGTCATCTGCCAGTACTCTTGGTGGCTGCTCGGTCTTTTGACAAGTCTGTCCTCTTCCCTAACCAATGGGTATCTATGATGGCTTTCAAGACAAAATGGGGTTAACATGGTGCATGTATGCATGAGGTGCATGTGATGCATGAGATGCATGCGATACAAGCAATATATCAACTCATTAAAATTTTCACACAAATCGGCTCATCATCATTTTAGAAGCTTTTGGGCTAACTGTCATAGGAGTGAACTCGTCCCAGTTTAAATGGCCCAACGAGTTCACATCTCATGGCAAGGAGCCCAACTAAATCCAAATGGTAATGTTCCGAACACAAGCACAAAGTGGCCCATCAACACTTAGAAGCCTTTGGCCCAATCGTCATAAAATACGTTCTTGTCCCAGTTTAAATGGCCCAACAAGCCCATATCCCATGACAAATGGTCCAAATGGATCCAAACGGCGATGTTCCCAAACACAAGCATAAAAGAAAGATAATGCAAACATACAACAATAATTTCTACAGAATGGCCCATCAATATTTCAGAAGCTTTGGGCCCAATGGTCATAAGGTACGAACTCGCCCCAGTTTAACTAGCCCAGCAAATCCGTATTTCTGACAATGGTCTAATTGCATCCAAATGAGGATGGTCCACAAGCACATACTCAAGGAAATAATTGTTACTTTAACCATACACCCCGGTCTATGGGTGGGTTCACAAGAGTGTAGACAAAGGCTCTCATCGGCGAAGGATGGCCCACAACTAGGTCTCCCCAATCAAGGGTTCGAGCGACCAAGTGAGCGCACCCTTTTTTATACACTAAGGTACGTGCCAATGAGCTATGGTGTGTGACTGACTGTCAAATGGATTTCCCGTTGTAGATTCCCCAGAGGGAGGGTGGAGCGAGGCTCACTTAAATACCCAAGCCTCTTAGGCTCTTATCGCTTGGTGTCAGGAATAAACAACGAATCCTCCAAATTAGTCCATCACAATAGGCTACGAGTAGATGGCTATCTAGGTGCCTTCACAGCTTTTCCTTCTAGAAAGGTAGTGAGTGAAGGAAGACACCAAACCATTACCTAGCCTCAAAATGCCTTTGATTAAACCCTCATTTTATCCACTATAGACACGGTTGTCAATTAGAACATAAATCCAAACATTACAAGACAATATTTCGGGGCCGATTCTCTATCCCCAGTGGAGTCGCCAGACTGTGGGACACAGAAACTGGCGACGCATGCTGTCCCGGGCTCGCGGCCCAGT
Organism: Zanthoxylum bungeanum; assembly: GCA_019454045.1. Taxonomy (NCBI): domain Eukaryota; kingdom Viridiplantae; phylum Streptophyta; class Magnoliopsida; order Sapindales; family Rutaceae; genus Zanthoxylum; species Zanthoxylum bungeanum. The sequence goes on from SKCR01041551.1 coordinate 16,451, forward strand.
TGGGAGTACGGAGTAGCCATGGGGGACTAAACCGGAGAATAATGGAGTCGCCACCCGGTGTGAACCGGGAAAATGAAATTTTAGGCCGCACTCACCCCTCGCAAGGGAAGACCTCAAACCGTTGGGTTCGGAATGGTCTCTTACTTATGTCACTTCTAATGAAAGGATTTGTGTAATAATTTAATCAGGCCTAAGTAACACTTATTTCCAAGAGTATCATGCTTCTAAATCCACATGCATGAAATTAATCATCACAACATGCAACATCACATGGCAATCTCATAAACATTTCTCAATCATATGATAGGGAAAACTAAGAACAACCTAATCATGCTTGATTACTATCTCATGAACATATTAACCAAATAACATGCTAACAGCCTAATCATGCTTGAATATCATCCCAAGAACACATTGAATGGATAAATGCAGGAATACAAATAATATGATTGGCTACATAATGCAAGGTAGATCACCCAAAAGGCAATTGTGCACAAAATATGATGAGACAGACTTAGTTCAGTATGTGCGCGTTCGTGTAGCATTCGTAAACGCGTTCGAACGGTAAACAGAAGGTTCGTGTTCGTGTAGCGTTTGATAACGCATTCGAACGGTACTAGACCTGATGATATAAAATGCATGCGCGTTCGAGTAGCGTTTGTAAAACGCATTCGAACGGGAAACAGAAGGTTCGCGTTCGTATAGCGTTCGATAACGCGTTCGAACGGATCCATACCTGATGAAACAAAATGCATGCGCGTTCGAATAGCATTTGTAAAACGCGTTCGAACGGGAAACAGAAGGTTCGCGTTCGTATAGCGTTCGATAACGCGTTCGAACGGGAACAGACCTGATACACAAAATGTGACGCAATACATACATAAAAAGCAAATAGTGAAATACGAGTCGCGGCGAAGCATCGTGGCAAAGGATTTTAACCTCTTCAATTAGAGGACCTTTCATCGCACTTACTAAGCCCATGCGCTTATCTCAATGCATATAAAACTAAAGACAATAACCTTAGACTTCGTATACCCGATTGAACACATCTTACATTCAACCGAATATACGTTAATCGGCGCGGCAAAGCATCGTGGTAAAAGATTTTAACCCCTCCAAATAGGGGACCTTTAATCCGACTTACTAAGCCCATGCGCTCGATTGTATCATACATACAAAAGTAACATGCAGAATTCAAATAACGAAAAATAAATAAATCAAAGCAACATAAAACAAAAGAATGTGCCATTTACTCAAGTGGTACGTGGAGTTGTATCCCGATTATAGATCATACTACCGTCCATTCGGAATCGGCTATGAAATTTATGTCCAGGTTTCCATCCTATATACCACAAGAGGTGACACATTTTACATTTCATTCAAGCCACAACATGCATCCACAAACGACTCTCATGCGAATAGAATTCAATAAACAATCAAAAGACGAATATAAACTAATGAGAAAAGTGCCCTCAGGTCTAACCTTTTAAATCACCTCTCGGATGTACGGTACACGATCGTCGGAAGGGTGGATGCTCCGCAACTCTTCTGGTTCACTAGTTCACTGCTCTCGTTCGTTGTCTTACTATTTTGAGTCGTCGTTCTCCATCTTTTGCTGCTGTTTTTACTGTATTTCGCTGCTCTTCCGGTGACGTTTTCTGGTCACTATGTTTGCTGAATTTAGGCTACTGTTCTTGGGTGTCTTTAAGGGCTAAAGGGCTGCGATTTTTGGAGGTTATGGGGGCTGTATAGGGGCTGTGATTTTCAGTTATGGAGAGTGTTTATGGGGAGTGTTGTTTTCGGTGGAAAGGGAGGAGGAGGAGGAGGAGGAGAGGAAAATTCTAGGTTGTTTCTTGAGTATATTAGGTGTGAATGGAGAGGATTTTTTTCTTTATGTGAATATGTGTGAATGAGCTAGCCTAGAGGAGGGTGGTGAATGGTTCTTTTTATAGGCAAAGGCTAGGGTGTCTAGGTAAGGAAGGGAATCAAGTAAATAAGGGAGATTTTTTGATTGGTTTATGAAAGGAATGAATCTTGTGTAATTGGAGGGTGAATATCTTAATTAAGGAATTAAAATATTTGATTGATTTTAATGTTTATTTTAATTTGGTATGTGATTTTTAGATTTGTTTTGATTTCACCATGTGTTAAATATGTGTTTCAAGTGGGCTTGGGCGTGTGGGCCAAGGCTTGGGCGAATTGGGATTGATGTGAGGCTAGCAGCAAAACCAGAATTACCGACACCGTTCGAACGCCTCTTCGAACGTGGCACGAACGCCCGCAATCTGTTTAGCGTTCGAACGTATACACGAACGCAGCACGAACGAAAACAGTGAACCTTGTTTATACTGAATTTCCCAATCCGATGTCCGTTTTCCGTGACCTCCGTGACTTAAAAGGTAGTGTCTCCAAATGAGACTCATCATAGGGACTTATATGCAAAAATGCAGTGCCTACAGTTAGTAATCTTAAATAGTCCATAGAAACCAAACAAAACAGGTACTTTATTTGTGGTTTATCTATAGCTGCGGTTCATTCTATATTTGTATGGTGACCTTGATCCGGGATCGTCCATGTAGAGACATGAGGAGGAAGGCACCTTGTATGATGTGATCATATAGGACTGGACCCATATGGAAATGACATTCTTATAACATCCATTAAATAAAGAAAGTCATTTCGATCTAATTGATGGTCATAGATGGATTTATCTTAATCCTGAGTGTACTATGAACTCATGAATGATAGGCTATGTCCTTTGATTTACAAAGGTGAGGTTGGTGTAGCAGTCCCGACCAATAGCTACGTACTTTGAGGGTATGGTCTGTTTTGTAGCTGGGAACGTTTTACATAGATATGGAGTTCACTCCTTCTTGCGAGAAGTAGAGGAGTATCTTTTTTAAGGGTTGATTCGATACTTGAACGCTCTGAGCGCTCAAGTCTTTCTATTACGAATAGAAATATTAAAATTCAAAATGGTTATGAATAAATCGTTCATTAGAGAATCAATGGTACTTAAGGTATAAATAATTTGAGGGGTATAACAGACATTATGACCCGACTCTAATTACGAGATACTCGTGAAGGGTCATTCGTATGTAGTGATTATATCGATAGACACCGACTTAGTTCGGCTTAATATATCATCTGCGGTAAAGAGAGTGCACCTTCGGGTTTTTAGTGGAATAACCTGGAGTTAATAATTCAGAATATTTAATTAAGAGCTTAATTAATATTTCGAGATTATTGGAGCTCGGAATCGTAGGTCCATTTGGTCCCCGTTCTAGCCCGATCTACTATAACGAATTTAGTATAATTGGATAATCCAATTATATACTCACAAAGGTTTAAATATTATTAATATGATTAATAATATTATTTTGTCACACTTGAAACTATATATTAAAAGTTTAATACATAGTTTTTGTAATTATATGATAATTAAACACTTGACATTTAATTATATATGATATAATTAAGTAAAAGGTTAATTGTGTAAATTCCAAATTTTGGGTTTTGGAAACCCTTGGACTTTAATTGGAAGTTACAAATCTTTTAATAGGAATTAATCTTTTATTTTTGTAACATCTTTTTCCATTATGGTAATTGATTTTGATGATACAAAATTTAAATAAAAATTGCTTCATTGGCCGATTTTTTGACTAGATGGGAGTGAAATGATTTGTTTGTTTTGGAAACAAAGAAACATATAAAAAGAAAAATAATTTTTCTTTTTACTAAGCTTTTCATTCTAACCCTAGCCTCCATCTTCTTCTTCTCCAAATCCTCTCAAGTTGTTGAGAAAACAAAAGAAGAACAAAAGATAAATAAAAATAAAATAACAAAGTTATTGTGTGACTTGATCTCTAAATAGTTTAGGGATTATTTTGTGAGTCTTGCCACACAAGTTTCTGTTGGTAATGAGATATAGTTCGGAAGAATTTGTGGTGTCGAACAAATCTTCATCTTCATCTCTTTCTTGATGTTCACGGGAGTGAGCATTATTTTTGCTCATTGCCGCCCCTTTACTTGGTGAAACGGAACTCAGTTTGGTTTCATTTTAATCCAGTTTTTTTTGGAACATTCTATAATGTTTTGGGGCTGTGTTGGGGCTGTTTTGAAGTGAAAAATAAAAACCGAAACATAGCCACTGTCCGCGCATTTCAGGGGCTGTTTCAGCGGTGCACTGTGTGCGTACCGGGTCCAAAACAGTCCAGTTTTTGTCTGGCTATTCGGGGACTGTTATGGAGCTGTTTCAGGGCTGGAATTTTATCCAAAATTGAAGTCAAATTTCAGTGGGTGTTGGCACTAACATTCGGCCAGTTCAAGGGAAGGGCATAAAATTTTTTCAAGTCCGATCCGTGTGCTTAAACCATTTCCGCAGGAAAGCGTTTCCTAAAACTGGGAACATCCCGTTTCTTGCTCCTCTTATCCTCTTCCCATATGACCTCGATTTGGGCTCGGACCATGATTTGATCCATAATATAGCATCAAAACTTTGTTAACTTCTTATAAAGTCCATTATCTGCTAGTAACCTAATCCTGAAAGCTTCAATGGTAGTCAGCTGGTGGAGATTCGGAATGGATATTATTTCTTTGTTGAAACTTGCGACGTAGCCTCACAGTGATTCTCCTCTCCACTGCTGAATTGGATTGAGGTCGTCTGTGGTTTTCTCAAGTTTACAAGAGTTGGCAAAGTGCTCCACAAACTTATCAACTAGTTCATAATACGACCCAATAGTCATGTAAGGTATACTGATGAACCAAGTGAAGGTTAGGCCTGCGAATGCTTCTCCAAATCCTCTACACATTCCAGCTTCCCATTGATGAAGAACTAGATCAGTCGACATCATCTTGTATTTATAATGGACCGCATGGTCGTCTGGGTCTGTGGATCCATCATACAACTTCATATCTGGTGGGCTAAACTTTCGTGGAAGTTCGATGGAAGTGATGGACCCCAAAAAGTTAGTATCTGAGATCGTGCAGACTCGACTTTTTCTCACTGGTATTCTGAAACCAGGTAGGCTGGAGAGAATTGTATCTTTGAACTCCTGTGTTTCCTTGCGCATGATGGAGGCAACTTGCCGTGCTTGGTCGGTTGGGGAGATATGTTGACTTTTTTTTTCTTGATTTGGTGGATGTTTGTCTGATGATGGATTGCGCTTGCCATATTATTGTATGCCTCCAATAGGTTGGATCGAATGGTAAGACTGCTGGGGTGATCTGGAGCTTCACATCGTTGGGAGGTAGATGAAAGTTACTTCATGAATGAGTTTTCCTCCTCTAAAACTCGTAACCGTTCTTAGAGAAGGGCCAACTGAGCGATCACAGGGTCTGGTGTCTGCTCGATGCTTGAAGCCATGATAGCTATGTTTGTAAGGACAGTAGACTGAGAGATCTTCGCTTACTATAAATTGCTAAAGCCCCACGGTGGGCCCCAAATTATGGACGCTGAATTTCGCCTGAGGTCCACAATCGAGAATTTGTATGATGTGGCACTAGCGATCCTTCAAAACGAAGGTAGAGTGAGTAAGGAGTCTCTACCCACCGGTATGGTGGGCGCCATAGGCGTTCCGATGCTCAAGTCTGTAGTGAAGACGAGCAGTAAATAATGGAAGAGTAAGGTCATAGGTTACTTTGACATCTGTGGACTACCGTGAGGGCGGTGGGCCGATGTTTAGAGGGTGAAAGGCTTTGAAAGCATAAGATTAGAATTCTTAGCTTGGAGTGATCTATAATTTTGAATTATGCTTCCTTTAAATAGATTTTGAGGTGTCACTTTACAGTTGGAACATGAGCTGTATTTAGGGGGTGGGTCCTACTAACATGTTAAACACTTACCTTTCTGTGTTGTAGCAGCTAATTATACAGAGATTAATCAAATGTGATGTGGTACTTTTTCGGTCGAAAGCAAATGGGCTGTTTTGTGGGCTTTGGCTGGAATATGGGCGAGATGCAAAGGGTTCTGACCTTTGGTCAAACCTTGGTCTGGATAATGTTGAAAGGTATTGGGCTTATGTTGGACCTAAGGTGGAAAATCGATTATGCCCTTGGTCCAAATTTGGCCCGTACAAACATCATTGATCGAAGCATATCTAACAATGTTTGATTTCTTCTTTTAGTCACAACTTGTCAAGATAACCTGTGACATATAAATTAATTAAAATAATCTCTCGCAAGCTATATTAGATGTTAGAACCTCAAAGGGCTGCCTCAGTGGTAAAAGCCTTTGGCTTGAGTGGTTTACTCATTCTCAGGTTCAAGGTTCGAATCCCACTAGATCTATTTTCTTGGGGTCATGCTCCCTGGTGTAAAAAAAACAGCGATTTATCCTGATCTGTGTTAGGAAACTTATGACGACATGGGGCACAAGTCATGTGGATTAGTTGAGGTGCGTGTACGCTGGCTCGAATACCCCGATTACCAAAAAAAATTTGATGTTAGAACTCGTGGGCACAATGAAATCATTCATTCTGAAATCTTTTAATTGGCTCTGATATTATATTCTGTGGATTAGCTAACCCAAAAGATTGAATTATGAGATAACCGGTTAATATTAGTATTAAGTCATCATGTTTAACTATATTAGTTCCCAAGGGACGTCACTTGGTGGTGTAGGGTTCAAGATCTCACCTTGAGGTTAGGGGTTCGAATACATGAAGTGCGTTTTTAGTAAGAGCCTGAGACAGCCGGGGTACTCCGTTTAAGCCCGTAAATGGTGGTTTGGCGGTGGGGTTTCAACGATTTCAAATATATATATATATATTAACCATATTATAACGATATTTGATATGAAAATCTTAAATACTAATAATTGTGTTCTTTATTGCATGATTAGAACCAAATACAATGAAATCTTAGCTAGCAAAATGGAATCAAATGCTAAAATGATAGTTCTCAATTATAAGAAAGTAGACTTTTAAATAATTTATTTATAAAAATAATAATTTCAATTCATAAAAGCATGTACCAGGCTACCCCACCACAAAGCACCAAACCATATGCCCTCCTTTTTTTTTTTTGTTCTCTATTTTACTTTATGGACTTATATTCGGTAGATTTAAATTTTGTGTTGAGTTTAGATAATTATTTTAAATAATAATTTAAATATAATTAAATTTTAATTGTGTTTTATTATTAAAACAAGAGTAAAAAAGAATATAGAAAATTTAAACACAAATATTCATTTCTAACACTTTTATAAATTCCTATTTAAAACCTTCGGTTCCCTTTCTTCTTCTTAAGCACTTGAACTCCTTTACTTCTCTCTCTCTCTCTTTCAATTGAGGGTTCTTAAGCGTTTTAAATATCAACAAAACCTTTTGTCCTTTGCATATTCTCTCTTTCATAAACCCACCAAAGTTCTTATTTTCTTTCACATAATGACAACAACAGAAGCGAAACCAGAAGCTAATGCAGAAGCTAAAGCTGAAGTTAAGGAGAAAGAAGCCGAAGAATATCAAGAGCATCTCAAGTATAAGGTAATAACTAAACAAAATATATTGCCTGGCTTAAGTTGCAAGCATTATTATAATTATTTACCTTGTTTCCTCTGTTTTTCTTTTCAGACATGGGTGTTGAGAGTCTCCATCCACTGTGAAGGTTGCAAAAAGAAAGTTAAAAAGATCCTGACAAACATTGATGGTATGCATTAGTTACTCTCACTAAACCCTTCATATTTTGAAATTTTCCTTTTTTAGATGAGTTTTCCTTTTTTAGATGAATTTTCATTTTGATTTTTTTCATACTCTTGCTAGAATCTTCAAGTTTTTAAATTAATTTTCTACTACTGATCTTTTCTCTCTCTTTGCAATTATGTAGTTAGCTCATTTCTACTTCAGCTCAAATCTCAAAGCTTTGTCAATTTTTCTCGACTGGGTTTTATTCATTTTTGGTAAATTTTCCATCCATTTTTGTTTTCCTCAGCTTTCCTGACTCAAATCTAATTTCTGTTTTCATTACCTTAAAAAAATCAATTTTTTCATTAACTGTTTGTTAATTTTTTTTAAAATATTCATTTGATTTTGCAGGTGTTTATACCACAAATATTGATTTGAGGCAACAAAAAGTAATAGTTATAGGAGATGTAGATGCTGAAACATTGATCAGGAAACTGGAAAAGAATGGGAAGCATGCAGAGCTATGGCCTGAATCAAAAGCAGAGCAAAAACAGAAAAAGAAAAGTAAATCCAAGAACAAAGAGAAGCAGCAGCAGCAACAACAAAGTGACCAAGAAAGCAGTGATCATGAAGGCAGCAATAACAACAACAAACCATCAGAAAAAGACAGTGTGAAAGTTGAAGTAACAGTTCAAGAACCATCCAAGAACAAAGAAATTGACAATGGTAGCACTGTTCATTTCATCAAAAGTAATGAAGTTGGTTCAAATAGTAAAACAGGTGGGCAAGTCAAGGAGTCAAATCCTGAGGTCAAGCAAACTGTGACCTTCTCGGCCAGTAGCCAGTCGCCGGTGGCTGGTGAGAGTGAGGGTGTTGTTGAGAAAACTGGAGGAGGTGGTGGTAAAAAGAAGAAAAAGAAGGGCCATAAAGGGAATAATAGCAATGGTAATGTTGGTATTGCTGAGGTTGAACCTTCTGGTGGTGATGCTGCACCAGCAGGTACTGGATCACCCATTCATGGGCCTTATGGGCCAAGCCATGGCCCATATCCATCTCCAGCCAGTTATAGCCCTCCACATCAGCATGGGTATCAATATCCTCAATATCCCCCACCACCACATTATTATACACCCCCAGCGTATGCTGTGAGTTACAACAGTGCATACCCTAGGCCTAGCAACAATACATCGTATTATGCTGCACCTACACCGTATTCATACGCGTATATGCATCCTGGTACGGGGAGTGAAATTCCACCATCCGATGTTGATTCCTCTGCTTCCCAGCCGTCTGATTCATTCGAGATATTCAGCGACGAGAACCCTAATGCATGTTCGATCATGTGAAGATCAATGTTGAGCGAAATGGTGTGTATTGAACATTCAAGGATATTGAGCTCATACTACTTGTATAAGTGAATGTGGGGTAATTTTGTAATATAATGTAGGTAGTAAGTAAAAGGGGGATCGTAGCTCAAGTTAGGGTAAAAAATAAGTGAGGCTCTTTAGAGTCCTTGGATTTTCAACTATTGTGGGTGTTGGTTTAGCTTTTTGCAGTACTTCCACTCTTATAAGGTAATTTGTCTTTTAAAAAATTATAATGTTAGCCTTCTAATGCTTCGTTGTTTGTAGGCCATTCTCAATTTTTTTCTGAAGCGGAAAGTAGATTTGGAATTTCGCTTTTTCTTGGATGGTGATTATTGATTAGTGGACATATTTAGATTTTATAGGCTATCAAGCATGAATGCTTTAGTCGGTATAGCAGATTTTGTTGTTTAAAGTACACATGGCAAAAAAATATATATATATAAAAAAAAAAAAAAAAAAAAGTGGCTTAAAATTTGAAGGGAAAGTAATATTTGACCAATCAAAACTTCATATAAACCCACTTGGACAAGTGTCATGGTCATTAAGCTTAATATGATTTTTTTTAATTAGTTGTAATAATGCTTAATCTGAAGTTTGTAGGCCATTCCCAATTTTTTCCTGAAGTGGAAAGTAGATTTGGAATTTGGCTTTTTCTTGGATGGTGATTATTGATTAATGGACAAATTTAGATTTTATACGCTATCAAGCATGAAAGCTTTAGTCGGTATAAGAGATTGTGTTGTTTAATGTAGACATGGCAAAAAAAAAAAAAAAAAGTGACTTAAAATTTAAAGAGAAAGTGATATTTGACCAATTAAAACTTTATATAATTAAACACAAGTGTCATGGTCATTAAGCTTAATATGATTTTCTCTTATTAGTGTGCTGATGATGATTTTTGGGCCTAAGTATGGCTAAGAGCTCGAAAAGGAAAGGATAAAAATTTCGCATCCAGAACACTGTAACCCGAGGAATAAGGTAATATTGGGACCGGAGACTGAGGACATCGGGTCCAACCCGGCTACATAAGCTCGGCAGAGCGGGATAATATTTACCCCGATTGCCCGACGATATGAAAGAGCTCGGGACAACGCTGGTCAGGTATGGCATGGGAATTGTTCTTCTCAATAAAGTTCAGATATGGCGGGGGCAACTTGATGATTCTCCTCTGACACACGCTATCGAGAAAACGATTGGATAAAGGCAGACATCATAATTATTTAATATGGCAGTACCCTGATAAGTACACAAAAGTGTACTTAGAAAACTGCTAACTCGGCTTGTTTATTATATGTTTTAATCTTAATTAGAGTTTGTTTTGTACTTTGTTATTAGAAGCAATGGAACGTTAAGAATGGAGCATTTACGCATGTTTCAGGGCTTAACGGACACATCAGACACGCGCGGCAGCATCGGAAGCACATGATGCTTGCAGCAGCAGAAAAACTCATTGGCGCCGCGGCCCCCAACTTCTTGCTGCCGCGGCGCTTGTACACTCCCATAGAAGAGTCCCGCAAGTTTGGCACCGCGGCGCACAAACACCAGCGCCACGATTCCCCGGAAGTAACCAAAACCCTAATTTAGATGTGTTTGATATGCACTATGACTCCGAAATATTTCTATATAAACCCAATTTTGTCCAAAACCCTACAAGAAGAGAAAAATATAGAAGAAACACACAATAAAGAGCCACAAACACAAATTCGAGATTGAAAAACGAAGAAACTCCTACCAGACAGGATGTTGCAGCAATCTCTTCAGGCTGTGTCTCTTTCTTCCCGGGAGAACTAATCTCCTATGCAAAGCTAAGGATGAACTCTTGAATTCAACTCTTATATTCATGTTATTGATTCTTGGATGAACTTTATTGCTTAATACAATTTATATCTTAATATTATTTTTATCTTTTGATTATATGAATCCAGAAACTGTATTTTATCAACTTGCATATAGGAATAGTCATGCTTCTTCTATGTGTGATTTGTGAAATCAGTTGAGACTGGTAGAAGTTATTTTATGAGTTGATCTTCTACTGCAATATTGCTTTAGGGTATATTGTCGACGTTAGATAGGTCGTAAAATGACTTTATGTGATGTTAACATATAGAAGATAATTTATCAATTACTTTAGAACTTAATGTGTTGAGAATTGAATATCCTTCGATTGTTGGTTTAGGATGTGAAACCTTCAATTGCGTAATAAAAAGAATCGATAACTAAATATAAGAACTTGATGCAAAAGGGATTCCTGACACTTTGCTATTTCTCTATATTGATAATTCCTGCATAATTTTCATAATATTTAGTTTAAATTACCAATTAAATCTTTTATTTAATTAAGTTATTGTTAACGTTTTTGCTTGAGTAAAATAGTTCCTTATAACCATCTCTCTGAGGAATTGACTCCCCAACTATATTGCGATAACCGCAATTACTTTTTGGGCGTAATCAAAATTTGGCACAGTTGTCGGGGAGACGGTTTACAAGCAAAAGGAGCAAGTTTGCTTGGTCAACAACAAAAGTGGTAACTTCGTTCCTTTCTTTACTTTTTCTGTTTTCATTTATTTTATTTCTTTATTCTATTTCAGTTTTAATTTTAGTTTAGATTTTTATTCTTAGTTTAGTCTTTTATTCATGTTTCTCGCTTTACTTGTGTTTAATTGCATGCCTAGACGTAGAGGCCGGTTTGGTAGATTTGTTAGGATTGAAGAGGAAAACTCAGACTCAGAAAGTCTGTTTGATAATCTTTTTACCACATCGTCCACATCTAGCACACACAGCATGAGTGAGTATGAGATACCACTCATGCGGTCTCTAGAGGAATAACTTCACCCTACTCACACAGCTACACCATCATGCATAATGTTTCCTCCTAATGCACCACAAATAGACTTTAAACCGGGGATGATACAGTATCTCCCGACCTTTCATGGATTGGAGAACGAGAATCTCTATATGCACATTAGAGAGTTTGAAGAGGTCGTAGCAACCTTCCATGACCGGTTTGGAACCACTGACATAATTAGACTTAAGTTCTTCCCTTTCGCCCTTAAGGATATAGCTAAGGGTCGGTTGTATTCTCTCAGAACTCGGTCAATAGGATCATGGGGTGAGATGACACAAGCATTTTTCAACAAATACTTCCCACACCATAAGACTAATGCCTTGAAACGACAAATCTCCACTTTCTCCCAAAGAGCAGTGAAACTCTTTATCAAACATGGGAGAGGTTCAAAGAGATGTTAGCAAGTTGTCCTCACCACGGCTATGAGCGTTGGCGCTTGGTAAGCTATTTTTATGACGGTCTAACCCCTAGGGAGTGCCAACTCGTGGAGACTATGTGTAATGGTGAGTTAATCCGAAAAGACCCTGATGAAGCATTAGAGTATTTGAATGACTTAGCTGAGAAATCTCACACTTGGACTGGACCTAATGCCATGGATAGTACTGATAGGGCACACCCCACTTCTTCTAGAGGTATACAGCACCTTAGGGAAGAAGATAATCTTAGAACACATGTTGAGCTATTAACTAGAGAGATATGAGCCTTAAAAGCCAAAGACGGCAATACCATACATGCGGTAACCCAGTTAGAGCCTCAAAGGGTATATTTTGTATCTAATAGGGCTGATCATTTGGCCCAAAAGTGTCCTCTATATGGTGAGATGAGGGAACATATGAGGAACAATACAGTACATTGGGAATGTACAAAAAACCTTATACACCGTATTCAGACACTTATAACAGTAATTGGCGAAACCATCCCAATTTTAGTTTGAGACAGGAGTCTCAACAGCCAACTCAAGCACCACCACCTAGAGGCTACATTGTTCATCAGTATCACACACCTGCCGTTTCTAGGAATTCCTTCGAAAATACTATGCAAGCATTTGTGGAGGCCCAAAATAAAACTAATCAAAATTTTGAGTCACTGATAACCCAAATGGTTTAGGAGAATAAGAAGATTAAGAGTCAAGTCTCAAAATTGACTAATTCCTTAAGTGTGAAAGAACCGGGCAAATTCCCATCTCAAGCTCAACCTAACCCACAAGGGCAACACACACATGCTAATCATGAGGGAGCCAATGTAAAATGTGTTAATGCTATAATCAATCGGAGTGGAAATGAGGTAGGGATGCAGGACACTGCAGGTGCCACCAATGATAATAGTGCAGATACCCCTCAGGAAGATCAAATGACACATATCCAAGTTAGAGTACCATTTCCTCAAGCTCTTAGGCCCACAACTAGAGTTACAGACCCAAACGGTGAGATCCTGGAGCATCTTAAGCAAATAAAGATTAACCTTCCATTGTTACATGTGATAAAACAAGTGCCCACATATGCGAAGGTTTTAAAGGATCTATGCACCATGAAGAGGAAGCATCACATGAAGAAAATTGCATTCCTTACAGAGCAAGCCAGTGCAGTGATTGAGCAAAAGGCCCCACCAAAATATAAAGATTCGGGCTGTCCCACTATCATTTGCCACATTGGCACTTATGAGTTTGGTCAAGCTCTACTAGATCTAGGCGCGTGTGTTAATCTCATGCCATACTCCATCTATATACAATTGGGGCTTGGAGAGATTAAACCTACATCTGTGGTTTTGCAGCTAGCTGATCGCTCTGTCAGAACTCTACGGGGGCTAGTTGAGGACGTCTTACTCCAAATCGATAAATTCTACTACCCAGATGATTTTCTGATTCTAGATACCCAATCTGTGGTTAAAACTGAATCCAAAATTCCTCTCATCTTGGGTAGACCTTTCCTTGCCACATCCAATGCCCTTATTAATTATAGGAATGGTCTCATGAAATTGTCATTCGGGAACATGACATTGGAAGTTAATATTTTTCACGTCGGGAAGCAGCCACAAATGACAATGAATGTCACCATACATACCTGATAGACACAATTGTGCCAGAAGTAGCCCCCCATTCAATATGATTCTAACATTCTTGATCATCTTCTTCTTAATTCAAACATATTAGATACTTTTGACTCAACTGAACCTCCTGATAACTCTACTGGCTGTTATAATTTGTAAAAACATGGAACAAGAGTGTGGCAGCCACAGTTTGAAGCTCTGCCAAGAGAAAGGGAGAAACCAAAGCCTTCTGCAGTTGAAACACCAACAGTTGAACTAAAGCCATTACCAGAAGGGCTTTGACATGGGTTTCTTGGATTGGGACAGACCTTTCCTGTTAATTTCATCAGGGCTGAGTGCACCGCAAAGTAAGAAATTACTTGACATGTAAAGTGAGCATAAATCGGCACTTGGTTGGACCATAAGAGACATTAAAGGTATCAGCTCCTTGATTTGCTCCCATAAGATTCACCTAGAAGAGGGAGCTATTCCTCGTAGAGACCCTCAACGTAGACTTAACCATACTATGAAAGAAGTGGTGAGAAATGAAGTTATAAAGTTACTAGATGCAGGTATTATATACCCAATTGCTAATAGTAAATGGGTCAGTCTTACGCAGGTTGTTCCCAAAAAGTCGGGTGTTATTGTTGTGCAAAACGAGGCAGGAGAACTAGTTTCTACTAAGGTAGTCACAGGCTATAAGAAGTTGAATGCTGCCACTCGAAAAGACCATTTCCCACTTTCCTTTATTGACCATATTCTTGAACGGGTAGTAGGTCACACATTCTATTGCTTTCTAGATGGTTACTCAGGATACTACCAAATTGAGATCTCCTTAGAAGATCAAGAAAAAACCACATTCACCTGCCCGTTTGGTACTTATGCTTTTCGCCGCATGCAAATTGGTTTATGCAATGCCCCCGCCACTTTTCAAATATGCATGCTGAGTATTTTTAGTGATATAATCGAGAAGTGTATGGAGGTGTTTATGAATGACCTAACAGTGTTTGGTGATTCCTATGATGCATGCTTACTTAATCTGGAAGCAGAGTTAAATCAATGTCAAGAAAAAAGACTCGCCTTGAATTGGGAAAAGTATCATTTCATGGTCCTTTCGGGAATTCTTCTAGGTCATATTATTTTTTCCAAGGGCATTGAAGTCGACAAATCAAAAATCGAGTTGATATCCAAGCTGCCGATACCCAAAACTGTGAAAGATGTTCGATCTTTTCTTGTTCATGTTGATTTCTATAAGAGATTTATACAGAACTTTTCCTCGATATCTAGACCACTGTGTAACCTCCTTGTTAAAGACTCTTTGTTTGAATGGACACAAGAATGCGAAGATGCCTTCAAGATGTTAGTCACTAAACTTACCTCTACCCCAATTATGCAACCACCTGACTAGAATCTACCATTTGAGATTATGTGTGATGGTAGTGACTACGCAGTTGGGGCAGTGTTAGTACAACGAATAGAATGGAAACCTTTTGTCGTATATTATGCTAGCAGAACCTTAAATAATGCTCAAATGAACTATTCCACAACTGAAAAATAGATGTTAGCTATAATTTTTTCTTTGGACAAATTTTGTGCATACCTTATTGGCTCACCCATCACTGTTTTTACTGATCACATAGCTCTTAAGTATCTTATTTCGAAGAAAGATGTTAAGGTAAGATTGATTAGGTGGATCCTGTTGTTACAGGAATTCGATCTAACCATCAAAGATAAAAATGGTGTTGAAAATTTGGTGGCAGATCACTTATCTCGCTTGGAGTTTACCGACTCTACCGATGGCCCACCAATTCGTGATGATTTCCCTGATGAACATCTTTTTTCGGTCACTCGAGCACCATGGTATGCACATATTGTCAATTATTTAGTCTCCAGTGCGTGTCCATCAATTTGGAGTGCACAAGACAAGCGTAAATTCCTGGTCGAGGTATGTAATTTTTATTGGGATTATCCTTATCTATTTAAGTACTGCCCTGACCAAATATTGCACCGCTGTATTTCTGAAGATGAAGTTTTAAGCGTACATACATTTTGCCATTCCCATGCTTGTGGAAGCCATTTCTCAGTAAAGAAAGCTACTGCAAAAATCCTACAGTGTGGTTTTTATTGGCCCACTCTATTTAAGGACACAAATGGGTTCTGTCATTCCTGTTAAAGGTGTCAAAGATTAGGTGCACTATCCCATCGTCATATGATGCCTCTTAACCCTATTCTTGTCATTGAAGTATTTGATTGTTTGGGTATTGATTTTATTGGACCTTTTTCCACCTTTTTTTGGATACCTTTATATTCTTCTTGCAGTAGATTATGTGTCTAAATGGGTTGAAACAGTGGCGTGACGAGCAAATGACAACACTACTATGGTTAAATTCTTAAAGGAATAAGTGCTGTCACGCTTTGGCACCCCACGTGTCATTATTAGTGATCAAGTGACACATTTTTGTAATCGCTCATTTGAGGACTTAATGCGCAAGTATGGTGTGGTGCACAAGATTTCTACTGCTTATCGCCCGCAGATAAATGGACAGGCCGAGTTAGCAAAAAGGGAGATAAAACAAATATATGAGAAAATGGTAAACCCCGACCGCAAGGATTGGTCTTTACGACTTCCAGATGCACTTTGGGCATACCGCACTGCTTATAAATCCCCACTTGGGATGTCTCCTTACATGCTTGTATTTGGAAAGGCTTGTCATTTACCTATTGAGTTAGAATATAGAGCCTATTGGGATATTAAAACTTTTAACTTTGATCTGAGAACTGCAGGTACACAAAGGAAGCTACAATTGACAGAACTTGAAGAATTAATGAATGATGCGTATGAAAACTCCCGCCTTTACAAAGCCAAGATGAAAGCTGCCCATGACAAGCAGATAATGAGGAAGAATTTTGAGGCAAACCAAAAGGTCTATCTCTATGATTCTAGACTCCATCTTCACCCAAGCAAGTTACGATCCCGGTGGACCGGACCTTTTATTGTGAAACAAGTTTTCCCTCATGGAGCTGTCGAAGTGGAAGATCCCAAGGATGGCAGAGTGTGCAAAGTTAATAGACAGTGGCTAAAACCGTTCCCGGATAATCAGATTCATGCAACAGAGGATGCCCCTCCTACTGACCCTACCTATGCAGATTGATCTTCCTTTCCCCATTGTTGTACATTATTTATTTAATTATCTAGTTATTTTTAATTTTTCTTCCTTTTGTTTTGTTTTGTTTCTTATTTCTTTTTGTAGGATAACACATTATTTCGTCCAGGTTCACGAACTCTCTAGTCAGGTGAACTCTTTCCTTGTCTTTTGTCTTTCCTGTTGTCACATTGTGGACAATGTTTCATTCAGGTTGGGGGTTGTATTATCATGTGTTTCACCGGGGTGTGTATGTGTTATTCTTGTTGAGTTTATTATTATTAAATAATAATAATAATAATAACATAAATAATTTTGTTTTGTTTGTTTTTAGTCCTTAATAATAAAGCAAAAGTCCAATGATGATATTGTTTGCTTTAAAGTGAAATCTTAGAAATGATTAGTTCTTTAATGTACTTTTATCTGATGCTTTGAGTAATTGATCTAGGTTAGACTCGTTGAAGAAATTACATGTCGATGAATGATCGTTTGCTTATATGTCTATCCTGATTTGCTTGTGTTATGATATGTGGTATGGTTAAAAATAAAAAGACAAAGTCTCTAAAGAAATAAATTAAACGACCTATAATCGATAAGCGTGAGGCTACCCATGGGCAAGTATTAGGACCACTATGAGGAGAAATACTACCTTAAAGGGTAGGTGTATTGAAATTAAAAAAGAAGAAAAGAAAAAATTGAAAAAAAGAAACATAAAGAGACTAATGAAAAAGAAAATCATACCATACTGAGCACAGAAAGGCAACTACATAGCATAATTGAGATATCTAATTTGGTTTGACCCATCAAATCTTAATTTTTAAACGAAATCATTGAGTTGGCATACCTATGAATCAAGCTGTGAATGAACCTTTACACATACACACTGAGTCTGGCTTATTTGAGCTATTCAAAGACTTGGATTTGAGTTACATTGAGTACTTTGAAAGTTCTATGATTTCATTACTAGGCATTCTTTGAGGACAATAATATATGTAATTATTGGGACTATTTCAATTTGGTTTTGCATGTTTTCATGTGTTTTTAATGACGTTTGTGGGTGTCGTCGCAGTAAGCCCTCACGAGACTACAACTCGTCCACTAGGGTCGCTTTGGGGTTTAAAGGCTTACTGCATATGCTAAATGCAATCCTGATCCCTACGAAAGTGGGTTAGATAATTTTTTTTTATTTATTCAGTTTAGTTCTTATTTTATTTTACGCTTAAATTGCTAGGGACTATCAATAAGCTGGTTGAGGGTGGTGATAAGTGCACAAAAGTGTACTTAGAACACCGCTAACTTGGCTTGTTTATCATATGTTTTAATTTTAATTAGAGTTTGTTTTGTACTTTGTTATTAGGAGAAATGGAACATGAAAAAGGGAACATTTACGCATGTTTCGGGGCTTAACAGACACAACAGACGTGCGCGGCACACAAACACCATCACCGCGGCGCCCCGAAAGTCACCAAAACCCTAATTTAGATGTGTTTGATGGGCACTATGACTCCAGAACTTTTCTATATAAACCCAACTTCATCCAAAACCCTACAAGAAGAGAGAAATAGAGAATAAACACACAACAAAGAGCCACAAACACAAATTTGAGATTGAAAAACATAGAAACTTCCTACTAGACAGGATGCTGTTGTAATCTCATCAGGCTGTGTCTCTTTCTTCCATGGAGAACTAATCTCCTAGGAAAACCTAAGGATGAACTCTTGTATTCAACTCTTATATTCATGTTAATGATTATTGGATGAACTTTATTGCTTAATATAATTGACATCTTATTATTCTTTTTATCTTTTGATTATATGAATCCAGAAACTGTATTTTATCAACTTACATATAGGAAGAGTCATGCTTCTTCTATGTGTGATTTGTGAAATCAATTGTGACTAGTAGAAATTGTTTTATGAGTTGATCTTCAGCTGTAATATTGCTTCAGGGTATATTGTCGACGTTAGATAGGTCGTAACAATGACTTTATGTG
This sequence comes from Zanthoxylum bungeanum, assembly GCA_019454045.1. Lineage (NCBI taxonomy): Eukaryota > Viridiplantae > Streptophyta > Magnoliopsida > Sapindales > Rutaceae > Zanthoxylum > Zanthoxylum bungeanum. The sequence goes on from SKCR01041551.1 coordinate 35,446, forward strand.
TTGTTAACATAGAGAAGATAATTTATCATTTACTTTAGAACTTAGTGTGTTGAGAATTGAATATCCTCCGATTGTTAGTTTGGGACGTGAAACCTTCAATTGCGTAATAAAAAGAATCGATAACTGAATATAAAAATTTGATGCAAGAGGGATTCCTGACGCTTTTCTATTTCTCTCTATTGATAATTCTTGCATAATTTTCATAATATTTAGTTTAAATTGCCAATTAAATATTTTATTTAATTAAGTTACTGTTAACATTTTTGCTTGAGTAAAATAGTTCTTTATAACCATTTCTTTGAGGAATCAACACCCCAACTATACTACGATAACCGTAAGTACTCTTTGGGCTTAATCATACCCAAAACATAGTGATTTAATGGAATGTCAGATGGCAGGTTTCACTTTCGGTAGTGGCATGTTTCACTTTCGGGAAAGATAGGCTCACATGGCTGATGTCATGAAGATGGTGGAACAGTGTAATTTTCCTTAGTATATAAAGAGGTTGAGAATATTTTTGTAAAAGTTGAGCAATTTTATCTCAAAGTATTACTTGTAAGAAGTTGGGAGAAAACACTAAGCTCGGCACTACCCGACCACCTGTAAAAAGAAGTCGGCCAAGACCGACCACGTTATAAAACCTTGTTTTTTCTTGTGTCTGTGGACGTAGGTTGGATCTATTCCACCGAACCACGTTCTATCATATGTTTTCGTCTGTGTGTTAACTTTTTTGCGCTAAATTTGCTTTTAGTTCCCGACAAACAAAACAAATTCACAGTTGAGGGAAGATTGTTCGATGAACGAGTTTCCGAATTATCCCCTAGAGTGAAATTTGACCGTCAACAGTTGGCACTGTCTGTGGGGAAAGAGCGAAAAGCAATAGACGTATTGAGACGATACAGAAGAAGGGAATCGAAGATCCTTAGAATCTACGACAACCGAATGGATGGAAAATATGGAGAAAAAAAATATGAGAAATGAGAGGGAGTCGAACCAGTTTTGTCTCCAGATAATGATGGAAAAGCTGGAAAGACTAGAGAAGAGGAATGAAGAAAAAATGGAAGCTGGTCCGAGTGGAAAAATGGAAGAGATAGCTAGAGGAAAGAGGGTTAACGATGGCGACGGAGACGGAAGAAGGAACAACTAGAGAGTAAAATCAGCAGTAGCTCTCTTCATTCATCTGCAGAATGAAATGTAAAAGAGGTGACCAGAAGTCACCAATTAGAACTGAGTCGTAGAATGAAATGTAACATTTGGGGCTGGCAGAATCTACATGCCACCCATTGAGAATGAACAAGCTCGTCCTAAAGAAGTTGTGGCAGTTGTTCGACTTGCCAAATCTTCGGATTCATGGCTAAAGTATTCTTCATGGAGCGGTAGACGAACTGGCATACCGGGGGCACTCAATCAATTTCTATGATTGCCATATACATACTATGCGATTGCAACCCGGGATGATGAGAGAGGAGAAAAAGCTCACAGGGGGCCACTAGGAGTCAACACAGAAGTCCCCAACCGGGCCCCCGATTTGTTCAGAAATGAGATTACCCCATGACTTGTATTTTTGAGGAATGAGCTCAGGTAGGCCGAACACAGGGAAGATTCTCCAGCTGTGAGTTATATGGCTGATCCCATTGTGAACCATTAGACATATGGCACAGAGATTTTCGAAGTGTTTCTGTGACCCTTGTAGCCTCGGGTAGGCCAAACACATGGAAGATTCTCCCCCTGTGAGTTATCTGGATGATCCCATTGAGAACCACCAGGCACATGGTATGGGGACGGCCAAAGTTCCTCCGTGACCTTTGTAGCCTAGGGGAGACCGAACACATGGAGGTTTCTTCCCCCGTGAGTTATCAACCGAACCGTAGAGGTTTCTTCCCCTGTGGCACGCCCATCTCTGGTGTCACTATTGATCAAAAACATCAGAAGGAAAGATCCAGACCATATGAGTATTATAGAATGGCCGCGCGGAAGCCGGAAATTTATTGTAAAATATCTCTTGTAATGACCCGTAAAGAGTTGTAAGAATGGCAGTAGATCCCATGAATATGAATAAGACTTTCTCTTTTAAATTAAAAAACTTGTCCATTTTACTTATTTGTTAATTGAATGGGAAATCCATGTTTAATATTCTAGAGATTTACTCGAGGTCGAGATAAATCAATGGGTGCTCGGTATCTAGAGAGGGCCCCAAACTCGTGGCACGCCAATATCGGGTGTCATTATCAAACCCCCAGGTGGAAGCGCTCTGACCGAGATACCTTCACTTTTGAGGATCCCGAACACATGAAGAGATGAAGTACATGTGGGAAAAGCACGAACCCCCTGTGGCACGCCCATCTCTGGTGTCATTATCAAACCCCCGGAGCCGGAGCGTGATTACCCCATGACTTGTATTTTTGAGGAATGAGCTCAGGTAGGCCGAACACAGGGAAGATTCTCCAGCTGTGAGTTATCTGGCTGATCCCATTGTGAACCATTAGACATATGGCACAGAGATTTTCGAAGTGTTTCTGTGACCCTTGTAGCCTCGGGTAGGCCAAACACATGGAAGATTCTCCCCCTGTGAGTTATCTGGATGATCCCATTGAGAACCACCAGGCACATGGTATGGGGACGGCCAAAGTTCCTCCGTGACCTTTGTAGCCTAGGGGAGACCGAACACATGGAGGTTTCTTCCCCCGTGAGTTATCAACCGAACCGTAGAGAACCATCTGAAACACCAAATTTCTATTTTCAGTGGCCCGGTGCAGGACGCTGTTCTGGGCGCTCACTTTGTTAGTTTTTGAGTCTTTGCAGAGTATGTGTTAAGTCACCTTAATGGTACTAACATTGTTTTGAGTCATATTTTCATTTTTGTGAATGAAATGGGCGGGGATGCCTTTACCATGGCCAGATCGGGGTCGGGTTACGTCCCACCAAGTCTTGATTATCTTTGGCATGGGGTCGGAATATCTCCCCTATGGCCATTCATTGGTTGGCCAGATAAGGTAGTATTCCATCGTGGTTAAGTATTTTTACCAGATCGGGGTCCGGTTACGTCCCATCGAGTCTTGATTATCTTTGGCATGGGGTTGTAATATATCCCCCATGACCATTCTTTGGTTTGCCCGAGGAGGTAGTATTCCCTTGTGGTCAAGTATTCCTACCAGATCGGGGTCGGGTTACATCCCATCGAGTCTTGGTTATCTTTGGCATGGGGTCAGAATATCTCCCACATGGCCATTCATTGGTTTGCCCGAGGAGTTAGTATTCACTGTGGTCAATTATTCTTGTTAGATCGGGGTCGGGTTACGTCCCACCGAGTCTTCATTATCTTTGGCATGGGGTCGAAACATCTGCCCCATGGCCATTCTTTGGTTGGCCCGAGGAGGTAGTATTCCCTTGTGGTCAAGTATTCTTACCAGATCGGGGTCATGTTACGTCCCATCGAGTATTGATTATCTTTGGCATGGGTCGGAACATCTCCCTCATGGCCATTCTCTGGTTGGCCTGAGGAGGTAGTATTCCCTCGTGGTCAAGTAATCTTGCCAGATCGGGGTCGGGTTACGTCCCACCGAGTCTTGATTATCTTTGGCATGGGGTCAGAATATCTACCCATAGTCATTCATTTGTTGGCCTGATGAGGTAGAATTCCCTCGTGGTCAACTATTCTTACCAGATCGGGGACAGGTTACATCCCATCGAGTCTTGATTATCTTTGGCGTGGGGTCGTAATGTCTCCCTCATGGCCATTCATTGGTTGGCCCGATGAGGTAGTATTCCCTCATGGTCAAGTATTCTTACCAGATCAGGGTCATGTTACATCCTGTCGAGTCTTGATTATCTTTGGCATGGGGTCAGAACATCTCCCCATTGTCCATTCTTTGATTGGGCCGATGAAGTAATATTCAAGTATTCTTACCAGATCAGGGTTGGGTTACGTCCCATCGAGTCTTAGTTGGTTATCTTTGACATGAGGTTGGAATATCTCCCCAATGGCCATTCATTGGTTGGCCCGAGGAGGAGGTAGTATTCCCTCGTGGTCAAGTATTCTTGCCAGATCAGGGTTGGGTTACATCCCACCGAGTCATGATAATCGTTGGCATGGGGTCAGAGCATGTCCCCCATGGCCATTCTTTGGTTGGCCCGAGTAGGTAGTATTCCTTCGTGGTCAAGTATTCTTACCAGATCGGGGTCGGATTACGCCCCACTGTGTCTTGATTATCTTTGGCATGAGGTCGAAACATCTCCCTCATGGCCACTCTTTCGATGGCCCGAGGAGGTAGTATTCCCTTGTGGTCAAGTATTCTTGCCAAATCGGGGTCGGGTTACGTCTCACCGAGTCTTGATTATCTTTGGCATGGGGTCGGAACATCTCATATATGGCCATTCTTTGGTTGGCCATAGGAGATAGTATTCCCCCGTGGTCAAGTATTCTTGTCAGATCGGGGTCGGGTTACGTCCCACCAAGTCTTGATTATCTTTGGCATGGGGTCGGAATATCTCCCTCATGGCCATTCATTGGTTGGCCAGAGGAGGTAGTATTCCATCGTGGTTAAGTATTTTTACCAGATCGGGGTCCGATTACGTCCCATCGAGTCTTGATTATCTTTGGCATGGGGTTGTAACATCTCCCCAATGACCATTCTTTGGTTTGCCCGAGGAGGTAGTATTCCCTTGTGGTCAAGTATTCCTACCAGATCGGGGTCGGGTTACATCCCATCGAGTCTTGGTTATCTTTGGCATGGGGTCAGAATATCTCCCACATGGCCATTCATTGGTTTGCCCGAGGAGTTAGTATTCACTGTGGTCAAGTATTCTTGTTAGATCGGGATCGGGTTATGTCCCACCGAGTCTTGATTATCTTTGGCATGGGGTCGGAACATCTCCCACATGGCCATTCATTGGTTGGCCCGAGTAGGTAGTATTCCATCGTGGTCAAGTATTCTTGCCAGATCGGGGTCGGGTTACGTCCCACCCAGTGTTGATTATCTTTGGCATGGGGTCGAAACATCTCCCCCATGGAGATTCTTTGGTTGGCCCGAGGAGATAGTATTCCCTCGTGGTCATGTATCCTTACCAGATCGGGATCAGGTTTCGTCCCACCGAGCCTTGATTATCTTTGGCATGGGGTCGGAACCTCTCCCCCATGGCCATTATTCTGATTGGCACGAGGAAGTAGCATTCCCTCGTAGTAAAGTGTTACTCTACTAGCTCGGGATCGGGTTACTTCCCGCCGAGTCTTGATTTTTCTTCGACATAGGGTCGGAGCATCTCGTCCAAGGCCATATGCCTGAGGTCGAACGGCTGCAAAATTTCACAAGGAGAGAAGCAGTGTAGAACTAACCGGCATCCTCATCGCCATTATAGTTCCCGACACCAACTCACTTACTCGTTGGAACCGAGAACCAAAGAACATATGTTGATGGTGATATTTGGGCCTAAGTATGGCCAATAGATCGGGAAGGGCATGATGGAAATTTCGCATTCAGAACACTGTAGCCCGAGGAATATGGCAATACTGGGACCGGAGCCGAGGACATCAGGTCTGACCCGGCTACATGAGATCCGCAGAACGAGATAAGATTTACCCTGGTTGCCCGACCAGATGAAAGAGCTCGGGACTGCGCTGGTCAGGTATGGCACGGGAATTGGTCTTCTTCATAAAGTTCTGATATAGCGCGTGCAACTTGATGATTTCCTCTGACACATACTACCGAGTAAACGATTGGATACATGTTGACATCATAATTGTTGAGTATGGCAGTACCCAAAGCAGAGTGATTTAATGGAATGTCAGATGGCAGGTTTCACTTTCGGCAGTGGCAGGTTTCACTTTCGGCAGAGATATGCACACATAGCTGACGTCATGAAGACAGTGGAACAGTTTAATTTTCCTTAGAATATAAAGAGGTTGAGAACATTTTTGTAAAGGTTGAGCAATTTTATCTCAAAGCATTACTTGTAAGAAATAGGGAGAAAACACTACGCTCGGCACTACCCGACCACCTGTAAAAAAGACCGACCACGTTATAAAACCTCTATTTTCCTTGTGTCCGTGGACGTAGGTTGGATTCATTCCACCGAACCACGTTATATCATCTGTTTTTCGTCTGTGTGTTTACTTTTTTCTGCTAAATTTGCTTTTGGTTCCCAACAAACCAAACAAATTCACAGTTAGGGGAAGATTGTTCGAGGAGCGAGTTTTTGGATTTACCCCTGAAACGAAAATCAGTCCTCAATAAGTTGTAATAATTGTTAATTTGCTTGCAGGCCCTTTCAAGCATTCTTTATTATTTGTAAAGGTTATTTTGAAGTGTGTTAAATGGAGATTGTGAACTGGAAAGATTAATTTAAGGGTACTGGATTTTGAATAACTTTAGAAAAATACTTTGTTGCATAAAGAGTCAAAAACAGCAACGAACGCATTGAAATCTTTGCATTAGAAAGCAGTGAAGTGAAAGCTTAGCTAGTAGGGGTGTTAATTTGGCAGTTCGAGTCAAATCATTTTTTTTTCAAATCCTGAAAGATTGGGTCAAAGCAAAATACCAATCCAAAATTTTTAAAAATAAAAATAAAAATATTAACCAAAGGGGTTGTCTCAGTGTAAATATTTTTTAAAAAAAACAAATTTGAGGAGACTCTCTAGAAATAGGGTCGAATTACATTTTTTAAATCAATTCGAGACTAATTTTTCAATCCGAAAATAATTTTTTAATTTATAACTTGGCCATATCGGATCGGATGGACATGTTTTTAAGTTTTTCTTTTTGAAAGAAGCATCTTTAATTCTTTCATTAAAACTCTGTCTTTTTTTTTTTTGAAAGTTAATGATAAGATTTCATTAATGTAGGCATTGCATTTTTACACATTAGCCCAATGATGAGTCTCGTCTGGAGGCAACTACCTATTTAGTCATGAAAGTCGCGGGAAACGGACGTGGGAAGGGTAAAGTTGGAAAATAGAATTTTTGATGGATTTAATCTCGTTGTTTGAGCTTCGGTTGCTTGTTGGACTTCCGTTTCAAAGCTTATCTTAGGCCCAAAACCCCACAAACCACTTACCAAACCCAAACCAAACCCAAAATACCCAAGTCAAACCAAGTCAAACCAAGCCCATGCCCAAAGAAGGTGATTCACGCCCATCACTCCCCTATTTAGCCCAAAATCACATTTACACATGCCTAAATCAATTCAAATCCATTCCTAATTAGAAGAAATCAAATCAAATCCCTACCAAATCAAATCCAATCACAAATCCAAATTAGGAGATCTATTCCTTATTAGAAACCAATTAGGAGATTCTCTCATACTCAAATTAGGAAAGTCTTCTCTCTTTGCCTATAAAAAGAGGCCTTCACCCCCATTCACAACCCTAGCACATATCCTTCTCTCAAGCACGTCCAAGCACTTTGTGAAGCCTCCTTTGCACGCCTAAAACCCTTCCAATAGCCTCCATTGCCGCAACACCAAGCCAACAAACCCTCCAATTGCCGCATCTTCTCTTCTTCACCAACACCACTCACGCCCAAGCCCTTTTCACAGCCCTCCATTGCCGAGTTCCAGCCACCATTCACAGCCCTAAAACACCTTAAAATAAGCCTCAAATACAGCCCCAAAGTCGCACAAAAGACCCCATTCACAGCTCCAATTCAGCGCCCAAAATAGTCCCGAAACACCCCTCACTGCACCTAAAACTGCACAGTTTCGTCCCCTGTTCTGGTCAGTTTTTGTTGCGTCTTTAACCCATAAACAGTCCTAAAATCACCTAAACACCATCCCAAAAACCTCAATAAAGTTTCCCTAAAACATCCCCACAAACGCACCTCCCTAAGCCTTCAAAATCACCCAAAACAGTCCGCTAAACCATCAGGACAGTGACCTAAAACGTAGCAGTGAAACAGCAGCGAAACGGACTTGAAACAGCAGCCCGAACAGCAAAACAGCGAGATCAGACGTTGAGTTGGTGAACTAAAAGAGTAGCGGATCATTCACCCTTCCAACGGACGTGTAACGCCCTTTCTTAGACGACAAAAGAGGTTAGACCTGAGGGCACCTTTCTACTTATCTTCTTTATTGTTGGATGAGCGGGATATGTGTTCTCTTTTGTGGTATATTGGATGGAAACCCGGACGTAAATTCCATAGCCGACTCCGAATGGACGGTAGTATGGTCTGCACTCGGGATACAATGCCACGTACCACTTAAGATGCACGCATCTCGTCTCATCCTAATTTGTATTTGAGCATGTTATAGTCTTTAGGTTATATGTTTATTATATAAAGCATGGTTTAATTTAGTTTGTTATTCAATTGTTAAAGCATGTTTAGGTTGTTCATTATGCATGTTCTTAGTTTATGATGCGTTTGGGTAATGATTTATACATGTTGATTTAATGGTTCAATATGCTTGTTGTGTTACATTGCATGGAATTATTTGGATGAAAGTATGTTAGATCTAAGTACCCTTGAGCATGAATGATGAATAGATTCGGTTAGTTTATTGCACAAATTATATCATCACAAGTGACATAAGTAAGGGACCATTCTGACCCAACAGTTTGAGGTCTTCCCTTGCGAGGGGTGAGTGCGGCCTTAAATCTTTGTCCCGGTTCACACCGGGTGGCAACTCCATGTTATTTCATACTTCCCAACTAGGCCGCGAGCCTAGAACAGCGTCACCCAGGTTCTGTTGTCTACAGTCTGGCGACTCCACTGGGGATTTTAGAGAATCGGCCTCGAAATCATGTCTTGTGATGTGTATAATTTGTGCATTAGTTGACCATTTCTATAGTGGGTTGAGGGGGTTCCAAGGCTTTGTTGAAGCTAGGTGATGGTTGAGTGTCTTCCTTCACTCACTGCCCTTCGGGGAAAAGCTGTGAAGGCACCTAGATAAATCATTACTTGTAGCTCGTTGTGAATACTAGTTTGGAGGACTCGTTGATTATTCCTGACACCAAGCGATAAGAGCCTAAGGGGCTTGGGTACTTAAGAGAGCCTCGCTCCACCTTCCCTCTGGGGAATCTACAATGGGAAATCCATTCGACAGTTAGTCACACACCGTAACTCTTGGCACGTACCGTAAGGTATAAAAAAGTGCACTCACTTGGTCGCTTGAACCCTTGAGTGGGGAGTCCTAGTTGTGGGTAATCCTTCGTCAAACGAGAGCCTTTGTCCTCGCCCCGTGAACGCACTTGTGGAATTTAGCCATGAAGAACTGGTAGTTGTTTACTTTATGTTTGTGTATTGGACCACCGACATTTGGATCCAGTTGGACCTTTTGTCAAAAGATGTGAACTTGTTGGGCCATTTAAACTGGGGCAAGTTTGTGTCCTTTGACAGGTGGGCCAAAAGCTTCTAAAATGCCGGTGGGCCACTTTGTGAATGGGCCTCTTATCATTTGAAGTCATTTAGCCATATCATCGCAAAGTGTAAATCTGTTGGGCCTTTTCAACTGGGACAAGTTTGCACCGCGCGATGGTGTGATTAAATATTTTAAAATGATAATGGGCCAAGTAGTTTAAAGTTTCTTTTTATGATTTTATCTATTACACACATCGCACACATATGCACTGACACATGGCCTTAAGAGAGGCAACATAGATTCCCGTTGGGTTAGAGAAGAGGGCAGATTAGTCAAAAGACCTTCAGCGAATATGAGTGAATCCGTCAACGAGGGGTCTAGAATGGATCAGATGGAAGCTAACTTCGCCAAGATGACTGAACAACTGCAAGCCCTAACTGCTGCCATGACTAATATTCATGTGCCCCGCGCTGCGGTAGGATCTGAGAATGAGAGGCGGGAGAGCCCTCTGATGGAGTGAACGATGATGCTCCGGTATTGATGATGATCTAGCTGACTATGCCGCTGGTAGGATAGCCGGAACTCAAGCTGAAATGCAAAGGCTCCGTGATCAGATGGAGTCTGTCACCCGTAAGCTGAAGGGGAAGCATGAGGATCTACTGGATTATGATTCAATGACCTTTGAGGAGCAGTTGCCCGCACAGTTCAAAATGCCTGACATCGCAAAGTTTAATGGGAATGGAGACCCGAGGGTCCATTTGCGACAATATGTCTCGGTGATGAGTTCAGTTGGCCTATTCTCAGCGCAGGTCCAGAAGATGTTCGGATGTCACTCGAGGGGGCACCTGTGGTTTGGTATCATAGCCTTGAGAAGAAGGTTAAAGAAGATTGGAGGGAGTTGGCTGACGCCTTCTTGAAGCAGTATGTCACTGACTTAGAGATCGACTTGTCACTCCGCGACTTGGAGAATACTAAGTAGAAACCTGAGGAGAGCTTTAAAAAGTATGTTGACCGCTGGAGGAGCCAGCTCTTGAAGATGCAAACCAGACCCTCGGAGAAAGATCAGATTAAGATGATCATCAAGGGGACTAAGCCCTCGATCTATGGTAAACTGAGAAGGATGACCTCCATGATAGCAGATTTCCGACAGTTGAGGGAAACTGTCATGGACATTGAGGAGGAAGAGGCCGAGAACAGAAAGTTCTATAGTCTAAACATGAGACTGTTGGAGGATCATCAGGTACTAAGCCTGTCACTGCTGAGGTGGCCGCCGTCAGGAACCGGCGCTTTTCGAACCTAGGAAATCCCTTGTCTAAAGTGTTTGAGAATTTGGCAAGGCAAAGACTTCTCAATCCCTTGGAACCACGACCACTTCCTAATCCCCTACCACCATAATATAACCTGAACCTGTACTGTCACTTTCACCAGCAAAAAGGCCATGACACTGACAGTTGTGCTCACCTCAAGCATGAGATCCAGGACCTAATCGACTCCCGCAAAATCCCCGACCCTGAAAGAGACCAGCCAAACACACACACCGCAATCCCTTGCTAATCCTCACTATACTCAACTCCGTCCCCCCACCTACTTACATGATCAATTCCGGTTTACCTGAGGACTTGTCCTCCGACCCTTGACCACCAAGCCTTCTGGCCTAGGTATTTGGGACAAGCAGTAGTGAAGATGAGACTGAGCAGAGAAGGATTTTTGGGAAGACTTTTCAAGTGGTGGTGAGGAAGAAGAAGTGAAAGGCATGACTCGGAGTGGGCGTTTTTACACAATGATACTGTTAAAAGGGGAAGAAGCATTGACAGATGGCCGGGAAGTGGCTGAGAATACTGAGCCTGCTGAAGGAGACGTAGTGCTGAGGCAATTGAAGAAGACCCGGGCACACTTAAGTATATGGGAATTATTGTGTGCATCTGGAGAACACATGCGGGCCATGGTGGAGGCTCTGAGCAAAATAGTTGTACCTGAGGATGCTAATCCGGCAATGTTTGTGGGGTCAGTGCAGAAAGAGGCTCTGCAGATAACCTTCTCTGATGAAGAACTCCCGACTGAAGGGAGAAACCACAATAGGCCCCTCTTTATCTGAGCTGAGGTGAGAGGTAAGAGAACTTCGTGCGTAATGGTGGATGATAGCTCTTCCATCAATGTGTGCCCACTGAAAATTCTGGCAAGGTTGTGTATCAAGCCAACTGAGTTGAGTCCTTCTAACATGACTATCAAGCCTATGATGATAGCAAGCGAGGAGTCGAAGGTACTTTTGGTCGCAATGGTCAAGGTTGGCCCAGTAGAGGATGAAGTTGAATTTACAGTGCTGGACATCCCAGCCACGTTTGCCTTATTATTGGGAAGGCCTTGGTTTCACAGGCTTGGAGGGGTGCCCTCTACTCTACATCAGATGATTAAGTTCCCATATGAAGGGGAAGTTGTCACCATACGAGCTGAAGCGGATAATGCTGTAGCCACCTTGGAAATACAACCTTTTACGAGGTTCCAAGTGTTGGCAACTTTTGAGGAGTGGGTGGATCCCAAGGTAGCCCGAATTATGGAGAAGATGAAATTTGAGCCAGGTCGAGGTTCAAACTACCGGATTTCAAGGGGCAGAATACTCGGAAGGGCTTGGGATACCGTTCTGATGATGACAAGCTAAAAGCCAAGAAAATGGGGTTGAAGTTGATGAATGCTTCGTCAAAGCATCGGGTATCAAGAGAGCTAACCTGTAGAAGTTGAACGGGATTGTTGTGTGCCAGGGTTCGAGATCTTCAAGACATGTTGGGGGAAATCCGCTGTTGAAAAGTGAGAAAGAAGAGTGGGAAGAGAACTTATGAAGTTTTGGAGACCCTGACTCTCGAAGAAGATAAGAAACCTGAGAAGATCTGTTGAAGAGGAGAAAATATCTGTAGAGGATGAGGTATTTTCCTTCCAGATTTGTTGAATGTACTCCTTTTGTATTGGCAATAAAGAAAGTAATTCTGCTTACTCGACTAAGTCCTCCACTTTCCTAACTTGCATGACTAAGCATATTCGATATTGATGAGCGGAAAATAATAATAATTACCGCCCCTTTTACTTAATATTTTGTTTAGTTTCTCGGGTTTGATGAAGTTTTGATGTGTTTTAGTTTATTTTGCAGATAAAATAATATCGGGACTCAATGAAATCATTTAGGACGAAATGTAGATCAAATAAGGGCAATTATTGGACTTGATATATTAATTTTGGAGATTGGAAATTTGAAAGGGCGTTTTGACGAAGTGCAGTTTTGGAAATTCCAGTTTTGCACATCTGTCGTATGTTGGGCATAACTTTTTACTCAGATATCGGATTGAGCTGATTCAAGTGCCAGATTAAAGAAGACTCAAAGATCTACAACTTTGAAAGAGAAAATATTTTCGAATTCTGAAGATTTCATGACCGAAATTGATGAACCATCCAGAAGTGTGTGGAGTGTAATTATTAAAAGTCATTATCAATCATTTTCAAAGCAAAATATTAATTAATTAATAATTAATAAAAATTATCAAATCAACACCAAACAAGATAAGAAATTATTGGAGCAATTATGGATTTGGTGGAGTAATTAGTGGAGAAATTAATAATGTAATTGGTGGAGAAATTGATTGATGATTTGATGGTGGCAAAATTTTGCCTATAAATACCAAGCCATTTCATTTGTAAAATTCATACTTTCTTCTTTGAAATTCTTAATGAATAAATAAGAAGATTGTATCTAGTTTTTTATTTTTAGTTTTCAGTAATTAATTTTCAGTTTCGCACTTTCTTTTCTTTACTTTTCAGTTTTTACTTTCCGCAATTTACTTTATACGCACAGTACTTTTCTTTCTTAATTTTTCAGTTTTTACTTTTCAGTAATGAGGAGGTAATTTCCCAAGCTAGGGTGAAAGGTAATTCTTTTACTGTTACTATTTAGATTAATCTCCCTTAAAAATAATATATTCACTATTTAAAATACTGATTAATAAAGGATACCGCTATATTGGTCGGTTGGCAATTCAATTTAATCTGGTTTAAACCTGACTAATCAAGGATACCGCCAGATTGGTCGGTTGGTAAATAATATCACAAGTTTATATATTATTTTATGGGAGATATCTAAATTAGTAGTAGTAAAAGTAATCCTTTTACCTTAGCATTTTATTTTTATTTTACTTTTCAGTTTTACTTTATGTCTTTTACTTTTCAGTATTTTTACTTTATGTCTTTTACTTTTAAGTTGTTTAGCCCTAGTTATGTGTTAGTTATTATCTGGGGTTGTGATGAATTCTAATATCACCGGTTTATAAGGGTTGTTTTATAGTTTGGGTAATTTAAAGGTTTACTTATTATAAGTCTTAAGCTTAATGCTTCTTGTTGTCTGATCACCAATAAGATTGATGTGGTAAATCTAAAATGAACTAGACATAGGGATTTTAGGTTTCAGCCTTAGACTTAATAGCCCACGATCTTCCTGAGGATAGATAACCCTTAATAGATTTCCTTACAGGATAGGAATATACCTGTCGGGCGGGGGTAGCCATAATTGGAACTTAACTTAATGAATCCAGATAATTTGGTTGACATAGACATATGGTTCAATTGGGTTAAACTGGGTATTTGTGTCTGACCATCGACAGAGGCTTTTGCATAATTTAGTGTTCCAGGTTAGTAAACTGATTTATTACACAAACATAAAATAACCACTTCATCTTTTAAAATGATATTAGAATGATTCACAACCCTAGATCTTTGTGTCTTTTGTTATTTTCCTTAGTATTTTCTTTTGTCTTTTTATTTATTTATTTATTTAGCAAATCTACAATCAACCAATCAATCAAACAATCATTCTCTTCTCCATCAATTAGATATTTAAATAAATAGATTCAATAATTAATAACAACAGTAGGAATTAAGTCCTCGTGGGATCGATATTTTTATACTACTTGAACGATACGTGCGCTTGCGTTATACGTGTGTGTTTACGCCGGTCAAGTTTTTGGCGCCGTTGCCGGGGACTTATATTTCTTGAGTTGTTAATTTTGAAGCTATCTAATTTACTTGTATCTAATTTTCTTTATCTGTAATTTTTACTTCTTTTATTTTTCAGGTGATTGAAAAATGGAACTTTATTGGGAGATTGAGAGATCACGAGCTTTACTAGAAAATACACCCCAAATTTGGGAGCAACAGTCCGGTTTTCTGAGGCCTGTTGTCCAGCCCAACAATTATCACTGGATGCCAGAACCAAGCAATACCACATTTGCTAAACAAAACGCAATGGGGAGATGTGACATTTGTAATGGTAACCACCCTAGAGATTATTGCAAATACAAATACCATCCAGGGTGGCAGAGCTATCAAGATCCTTCTTGTTATGACGAGCCAGCACATCACATTTCACAGAACCACATTTTCCATCTTATCCACCATCTACCTATGATCTTCATCAACAACCAGAACCATCAGAGGAAGATCAGTTGCTAAACATGCTCGAAGATATGTTCAAGAAACAAAAAGAAAAGTTAGATACAATGCTTGAAACAAGCCAGAAACAATTTGAAAGTATTCAGAGACAATCAGAATTCATTCAGAGGATGACAAATCAAATGAGACAATTCACAGAAAACCAGAACTACATACCTCAAGAACCAGTTTCAGATGACATAGATGAAGCCTTCGAGTACCAATCATTTCACAATGACACTTCAACAGAGGAGGAGGCTGAGCAGTATCAACAACCAGAGGTATCAGTTCAGGAGCCCGAACCGGCAAAGTCTCAATTTGACTTTTATTATTCAGATTCTGACGAGGATGAAGCTGATCTATTTGTACCAACTGCACCAACAACGGAGGATCAAACTTTCAATCCTCAAAATGAAGATCTTGGAGCATGCTTTACCTTGATGTTTGAAGAAGATCTATCTGAACCATCCATTCCAGTCGTATCAGAGGATGAAAACCTAATGTCAGAAACATCTTTGCATCCTCGGGTTGACAATTTTGAAGCATGTATTTCACAGATGACAGATGAAGAGATGAATACAAGAATTTTACAATACATCTGTGAAGAGAAGGTGGAGCAAGAAACAGAGCAAATGGAGGAGCAAATGTCTGACCTTAATAAAGATCCAGAGCATTCAGGAGAAACACATCGCTGTTTTGGGGAGTACAAATTAAAGATATCAACCAGAAGCTTGACAGAATGGAATTTCCATTCCAAGTCAAGCATCATCATACGAGACCTCCTGATTTTCTTTCTTTCTTTGCAGGAACCACTGGAGTAACAAGGAGCAAAAAGGTGGCACGAGTACTGAATGAGACAAAACTCTTTTTGCCACTTTACCGTTGGAAGAGACCCTTCAAAAGCAACGCTCACGGGATTGTCTTTAATCGGACATCCAAAACGACATTGAAACCTCCTTAACAGATGAATTTCAGTCACGTCTGGCTGAAGACGAAAAATTTAGCGCTAGCAGGGAGGCAACCCATGCAATTTGTTGTAATTTGTTTTCATATTTTGTGTGAACTTTTTAATTTTGTGTGTTATTTTTGTAGGGAAAGGCACAAACGAAGCATTTTAAGACAGAAGGAATTGTGTTTGGCAATCAAAGATGAGAAACAATTCATTAGCGATGGCTGAATAAGGAATGAAATCTTGAGACACATCCTAATGAATTTATACTAAGCGAGTGGCGTATTGCGTACACAATTCCGTTGCCGTAATTATTGCTTTGATTCGCTTTTCTATTGTAATTATCTTTATTTTCGTAGACAGGATCCAGACTTTTTGACCTTTCACGATCTCTTTTGTTGTTTAGCTAACAATCGTCCTTTGGAAGATATTAGTGCTATTATTACTCACCCTTTTCAGGTACTATAAATTCAGCCCGTCATTGCACTTTTGAAGGCATCCAGAGTTGAAAAAGAAATACAAAAAAAAATATGGAAGCCACTTCAAGAAGACGAGTTGAAAACATCTGCGTGTTTTGCGGTAGTAGTGTTGGTACTAAGCCACAATACATAGAAGCAGCACAGGAATTGGGTCGAGTCTTAGCTGCAAGGAATATGCACTTAATATATGGCGGAGGAAATCTTGGACTTATGGGGATCGTTTCAAAGGCTGTACAGGAAGGAGGCAGTCATGTTTTGGGAATCATCCCAAAACCTTTGGCAGAGGCAAATCTTATTGGTTCATCAAACGGAGAGGAACTGATCGTGCCAGGTATGTCTGAACGACTGGTAGAAATGATTAACCGTGCTGATGCTTTTATCGCTTTGCCAGGTGGCTTGGGCACATTGGAGGAAATTTTTATAGTTCTATCTTGGGCGAACCTGAACATACACCAGAAACCACTTGGACTGCTTAACGTTGATGGATTTTATGATTTTCTTTGTGTGTTTCTTGATGATGCTCGGAGAAATGGGTTCGTGTCAAAACCTATGAAAGAACTCATCTTCACTGCCAGAACTGCTTCGGATCTAATAGACCAACTCATAGCCTATGAACCACAAGTTGACCCTATCATTTCAAAGATAAATTGGTCTGGGGACGATCGTGGTAAGAGGCGTCGGGTTAATCTGGATCTTAACCTTTAATTTCCTGTAGAATTTCTGCTAACCAGGTATTATTTCTAAACTCTTCTTCTACTGTTTAAGACATTGGGGACAATGTCTCATTTAGGTTTGGGGGAGGGAATTAGTTGATCAGTACCTTGTTTTTTTTTTTTTAGTTTGTGTGTTATTTTTTTTTTAGTCCAAAATTTTTCGAAAAATACAAAAAAAATTGAAAATTTTCAAAAATTACAAAATATTTTGCGTTTTTGTGTTTTTTTATTTTTATTCTGACTAAAAGGTGAAATTGGTGAGAGATAGCTGAGTAAGGAGTTTCCACTCCTGATACGTATCTCAAACCTATTTCGAAACAAGTTAATTTTTGTTTATTTCATTTTGAATTATTTAATTTGTGAATTCTCCTTAAAACTGACTAAAAGAATCTTCATATGTTCAGTTACAGATATTATCAACATATATAGTAACATACGACATGAGCTAAATTGAAAAGTTTGTAATATTCAGTGCTCTAGTTTAATTGGAGGAAGCATCTCAAAAAGCAATGGAGTAAAAAAAAAAAAAAAACGTCTGAGATCCGAGTTATTAAGTCTGTAAGGGTGTTTTAACACCTAGTGCCCTAAAGCCAACTGGTTTGGGAGTCACTGGCCCAAAGCTCGTTACATGGATCAAAGATGCTGCAAAAATATATATATCTGAAGTCTGGGTAATTAAGTCTGTAGGGGTGTCTTAACACCTGGTGCCCTAAAGCCAACTGGTTTGGGAGCCACCGACCCAACACTCGCTACATAGATGGAAGATATTGTATATAAATAAAAAATAGAAAAAGAAAAAATCAAAGAAAAAAATCAGAAAAATGAGAAAAATTATTCCATTGCTACCAAAAGGTGTTAAATCTGATAGAACTTTAGGACAAAAATATTACTCTCTTATCAACTACACTTATGACTGTTGTGGGCAAAAATGAGTTGTTTAATATTTTGTTGGCTGTGTATATGGAGAATGGTAAAAATAATCGGAGAGTTTACTTATTCTGTAATTTAGAATGAAACAAAACAACTAGTGACTTGGAGTAGAAGTTTCACCTGATTAGTCACTAACATCTTTATTCTCTTTTCGCTTGTCTTTTTGCTTTTGTGTGCATTAGTTTTACTACCTTTTTACTTTTGTAAAACGTTTGTGGGTATCGTTGCTGTAAGCCCTCACGAGACTACAACTCGTCCACTAGGGACACCTAGGGGTTTAAAGGCTTGTTGCATATGCTAAATGCAACCGTGATCCCTACGAAAGTGGCTTAGTTTAATTTTAATTTTATTTTGTTGTTTTGCTCGAGGACTAGCAAAATGTTAGGTTTGGGGGTGTGATGAGCGGAAAATATATCAATATTTACCGCCCCTTTTACTTAATATTTTGTTTAGTTTCTCGGGTTTGATGAATGTTTTGATGTGTTTTAGTTTATTTTGCAGATAAAATAATATCGGGACTCAATGAAATCATTTAGGACGAAATGTGGATCAAATAAGGGCAATTATTGGACTTGATATATTAATTTTGGAGATTGGAAATTTGAAAGGGCGTTTTGACGAAGTGCAGTTTTGGAAATTCCAGTTTTGCACATCTGTCGTATGTTGGGCATAACTTTTTACTCAGATATCGGATTGAGCTGATTCAAGTGCCAGATTAAAGAAGACTCAAAGATCTACAACTTTAAAGAGAAAATATTTTCGAATTCTGATGATTTCATGACCGAAATTGATGAACCATCCAGAAGTGTGTGGAGTGTAATTATTAAAAGTCATTATCAATCATTTTCAAAGCAAAATATTAATTAATTAATAATTAATAAAAATTATCAAATCAACACCAAACAAGATAAGAATTATTGGAGCAATTATGGATTTGGTGGAGTAATTAGTGGAGAAATTAATAATGTAATTGGTGGAGAAATTGATTGATGATTTGATGGTGGCAAAATTTTGCCTATAAATACCAAGCCATTTCATTTGTAAAATTCATACTTTCTTCTTTGAAATTCTTAATGAATAAATAAGAAGATTGTATCTAGTTTGTTTATTTTTAGTTTTCAGTAATTAATTTTCAGTTTCGCACTTTCTTTTCTTTACTTTTCAGTTTTTACTTTCCGCAATTTACTTTTACGCACAGTACTTTTCTTTCTTTAATTTTTTTTTTCAGTTTTTACTTTTCAGTAATGAGGAGGTAATTTCCCAAGCTAGGGTGAAAGGTAATTTCTTTACTGTTACTATTTAGATTAATCTCCCTTAAAAATAATATATTCACTATTTAAAATACTGATTAATAAAGGATACCGCTATATTGGTCGGTTGGCAATTCAATTTAATCTGGTTTAAACCTGACTAATCAAGGATACCGCCAGATTGGTCGGTTGGTAAAATATATCACAAGTTTATATATTATTTTATGGGAGATATCTAAATATTAGTAGTAGTAAAAGTAATTCCTTTTACCTTAGCATTTTATTTTAGTTTATTTACTTTTCAGTTTTACTTTATGTCTTTTACTTTTCAGTATTTTTACTTTATGTCTTTTATTACTTTTTAAGTTGTTACTAGCCCTAGTTATGTGTTAGTTTATCTGCTGGGGTTGTGATGAATTCTAATATCACTCACGGTTTATAAGGGGTTTGTTTTATAGTTTGGGTAATTTAAAGGTTTACTTATTAAGTCTTAAGCTTAATGCTTCTTGTTGTCTGATCACCAATAAGATTGATGTGGTAAATCTAAAATGAACTAGACATAGGGATTTTAGGTTTCAGCCTTAGACTTAATAGCCCACGATCTTCCTTGAGGATAGATAACCCTTTAATAGATTTCCTTACAGGATAGGAATATACCTGTCGGGCGGGGGTAGCCATAATTGGAACTTACACTTAATGAATCCAGATAATTTGGTTGACATAGACATATGGTTCAATTGGTTAAACTGGGTATTTGTGTCTGACCATCGACATAGGCTTTTGCATAATTTAGTGTTCCAGGTTAGTAAATGATTTATTACACAAACATAAAATAACCACTTCATCTTTTAAAATGATATTAGAATGATTCACAACCCTAGATCTTTGTGTCTTTTGTTATTTTCCTTAGTATTTTCTTTTGTCTTTTTATTTATTTATTTATTTAGCAAATCTACAATCAACCAAATCAATCAAGCAATCATTCTCTTCTCCCTCAATTAGATATTTGTAAATAAATAGTATCAATAATTAATAACAACAGTAGAAATTAAGTCCTCGTGGGATCGATATTTTTATACTACTTGAACGATACGTGCGCTTGCGTTATACGTGTGTGTTTATGCCGGTCAGATATCAACTCCGTCAAAACAAATACATTCAACCTTGGTACGCCTGAGAGCCCCAAGGAAGTCTTGATTGCGAGTGAAGTTACCGCCAAAGAGCGGAAGAACTTAGAAGAGATATTGATTAAATATGCCAAAGTGTTTGCTTGGTCTTACGAAGACATGCCTGGGGTCGATCGAAGTATTGCCCAGCACACGATACCAACATATCTGAATATGAAGCCTGTGAAACAAAAGCTCCGACGGATGAGACCCGAATGGGCCGAGAAGGTCAGAGAGGAAGTTAAGAAGCAAATAGATGTGGGATTCTTGGAAGTAGTGAAATACCCCGAGTGGTTGGCCAACATCGTGCCTGTGCCAAAGAAAGATGGCAAAGTCAGAATGTGTGTTGACTATAGAGATCTTAACAAGGCATGCCCAAAGGATGACTTTCCTTTACCGCATATAGATGTGCTTGTAGATAGTGCGGCGTTGTCTGCCATGTACTCATTCGCAGATGGGTTCTCAGGATATAATCAAGTGCTAATGGCTGAAGAAGATAAGCACAAGACCGCCTTTGTTACAGAATGGGGCACTAACTGCTACAAGGTGATGCCATTTGGGCTTAAGAATGCCGGAGCCACTTATCAGCGGATGGCCACTACTTTGTTTCATGACTTAATGCACAAAGAGATCGAGGTATATGTGGATGACATGATGGTAAAGTCAGAAACAAGAGACAGACATATATAAGCGTTGGAGAAGTTCCTTGAACGAGTGGACAAGTACAACTTGCGTTGAATCCTAAGAAGTGTGTATTCAGAGTAACGTCGGGTAAACTACTCGGCCACACAGTGGGAATGGGTGGAATAGAAGTGGATCCTGAAAAGATCAAAGCTATTACAGAAATGCCGGCACCAAAGACAGAAAAAGAAGTTAGAGCCTTCCTTGGGAAAATCCAGTATATTAGTCGGTTCATTGCCAAGCTAACGTCAGTATGTGAGCCCATCTTCAAGTTGTTGAGGAAAGATCAGCCGGTAAAGTGGAACGAGCAATGTCAGGAGGCATTTGACAGAATAAGGGAATATTTGGTGAAACCTCCCGTCCCGAGACCTCCGAAACAGGGCAGACCTATGGTGCTTTATTTGGCTATTGAACCCGAAGCGTTGGGGGCGATGATGGTACAAAGCGATGAGACAGGAGTAGAGCACGCCATCTTCTCTTCTACCTCAGTAAAAAGCTGCTTCCGTACGAAGCTCGCTATCAGGAAGTGGAGAAGATTTGTATAGCAGTAGTATGGGCATCCAGGAAATTACGCCACTACTTCCAGTCTTACAAGATCCAAGTGGTCGCAAAGGAGAATCCTTTGAAGTATCTACATTCGGTGCCTTCACTAGTTGGAAAGCTGGGCAGATGGTTAGTACTGTTGACTGAATTTGACATCGAGTACCTCACTTCAAAGGTAATCAAAGGGCGAGCCGTGGCAGAATTCCTAGCCTTGCAACATGTTGAAGGAGATCAGTACAAGTTTGAATTCCCCGACAAAGAAATCCAAGCTATAGCAGTTCAAGGTTGGAAGATGTATTTTGATGGAGCAGTAAACTGCAAAGGAGCCGGAATCGGTATTGTAATAGTAACCCAGGGTAACTAACAATATGGCTGAGTATGAAGCATGTGCATTCAGCTTGACTGCATTAATAGCCTTGAGAGCTACGAACGTGGATGTTTACGGAGATTCAATGTTGGTGATCCGACAGATGCAAGGAGAATGGGAGTTAAAGGAAGAACGGTTGAAGCCGTACTTAAACCACCTCAGAAACCTAACGCAGGCTATCCCTAACTGCAAGTTTCAGCACTTGCCGCGGGAAGAAAATCAGATGGCAGATGCATTGGCCACACTAGCCACAACTTGGGAGAATCCAGAGAAATTGGTAATGAGACCACTTGTGTTGACGACGGCGAGTAAACCAATATATGAGATAGAGAGAATATCGGTAGGAGAGGTTGATGATGGGAAACATTGGTATCATGATATTCAGAGGTTTGTGGAACATGGGGAATTCCAAGAGGAAGCAAGCAGAAAAGACAGGATCGCCGTTCAGAAATTGGCCTCTCAGTATGTGATTCTGAAGGGAGAACTCTACAAGAGGCAGGCCAATGGTATTCAGCTGAAATGTCTGAGAGAGGAAGAAGCTCAGAAAATAATGGAAGAGGTGCACGCTGGTATATGTGGGCCACATATGAACGGTTCGAACTTGTCCCGCAAAATTGTGAGACAAGGCTTTTATTGGTCAACCATGGAGGCTGACTGCGCGAAGCTGGTAAAGCACTGCCATGACTGTCAAGCGCACGGGAATTTGAATCATTTGCCGCACACAGAGTTGGCCCGAACATTTAATAAAAAGGTGCGTCCTACCAAGATCAAGAAAGGTGATCTGGTACTTAAGCAGTCGAAGCCGTCAACGACAGACCCGAGAGGGAAGTTCAGACCAAATTGGGAAGGACCATACATTGTTCAGAAGGTAATGGGAAATGGAGCAGTGAGACTGTCGGACTTGGAAGGGAATGAATTCACCGAGCCAATCAATGTTGACAGATTGAAGTTGTATTTTGCCTGAGGGACAACAGACTGAATAGTCACCCGCAGAAGACCTAACCCAATGGGATAAAGAGAACTCATGCATGCATGCACACATATAACCCATTATTGCATTCTTTTTTGCGTGTTTTGTGTTTTTGTTTTATATTCACATGTATCGAAGAAGAAAATAGAAAGCGGCAAATGAAAGCCAATCAGAAACAGCGAAAGCACTGTATTGAATTTTGGTAGAAATCCTAGGACTGGGGTCCACGTCGGTGTTAAGATTCAGATGGTGATATGAGGGTTGAGGCCCATTTTGAGTTTGAATTCCGGGTCTGGATCCCGGGGGCGAAGCCCACATGGTCAGCAGTAGAGAGGAAGAGTTCCTTGGAATGAGTGAGTGAGTTAAAAAAAAGGGAAAGGAAAGAAAAAAGAGAGAGAAATCTTTGGTAGTTAGACATATGTCCAGTGATGACATTGTGTGATGTAAGGGAGAAGCCTTAGAAACGAGAAGTGCGAGACGTGCTCTTATCCGGTATTCTGAATGGATTGATCTTGGCTAGACTCATGAAGCACTGGATAAAAGGTATCTCCACAGTAGAAGCCTGAGCGGTTGATGAGATGACTAGTTGAAAAGATGGTGGATCGGTGAATGACCGTTTTCCTGAATGTCCACACTGATTTGCCTTTGCTACGATACATGATATGGTTGGAAATAAAGAAAGAAAAGCCTCTGTAATGAAAAGAATAAGAAATAGACCGCCTATAACCGATAAGCGTGAAGCTACCCATGGGCGAGTATTAGGACCGCCATGAGGAGAAATGCTACCTTAAAGGGTAGGTGAATAAAAAAAAATTGAAGGAAAAGAATGAAAAGACAGAGACGATGCAATAAAAGAAGACCATATCATGTTGAGTATGCCGAAGTGATCACATAGTGTGACCTAGACATCCAGGTTGGTTAGACCCATCGGTCCGATTCTCCGAAGCGAAATCATCAAGTTGGTTTGCTTTAGGAATAAGCTGCAAGAGAGCCTTGCACACACTCACTAGGAGTCTAGTTTAGATCACCTGTTCAGATGATCGGGTTCGAGTATATCGAGTACTTCGAAGGTTCTCGGGTTTTGATATGAAGCATTCGTTGAGGACGAAAATATGTTTAGCTACCAAGGCTATCTCGAGGAGAAGCAATACAATAGATGGAAATATAACGTCGGTATTAGTTTGAGGGCGAGGCCCATAACGGCATTAAATAGAGGGCGAGGCCCAAATTAGTATCAGTTTGAGAGGCGAGGCCCACAACCGTATCAGTTTAGGGGCGAAGCCCATGTCAGTATCAGATTGGGGGCGAGGCCCACATCAGTATCATTTTCAGGGCGAGGTCCCTATTATCAGCGGTATTGGGTCGAGATGCGTACCCAGGGTCGAGATGCGTGCCCCCGTTGTCGGTTGTAGTTCCGGGCGGAGATGCGTGCCCAGGGTCGAGATGCGTACCCACTACATCATTTTCAGGGTGAGGTCCCTATTATCAGCGGTATTGGGTCGAGATGCGTACCCAGGGTCGAGATGCGTGCCCCCGTTGTCGGTTGTAGTTTCGGGTCGAGATGCGTGCCTAGGGTCGAGATGCGTACCCACTAAATCATATTCAGGGCGAGGTCCCTCTTGTCAGCGGTATTGGGTCGAGACGCGTACCCAGGGCCGAGATACGTGCCCCCGTTGTCGGTTGTAGTTCCGGGCCGAGATGCATGCCCAGGGTCGAGATGCGTACCCACTACATCATATTCAGGGCGAGGTCCCTCTTGTCAGCGTTATTGGGTCGAGACGCGTACCCAGGGCCGAGATGCGTGCCCCCGTTGTTGATTGTAGTTCCGGGCCGAGATGCGTGCCCAGGGTCGAGATGCGTACCCACTACATCATATTCAGGGCGAGGTCCTCTTGTCAGCGGTATTGGGTCGAGATGCTACCCAAGGCCGAGATGCGTGCCCCCGTTGTCGGTTGTAGTTTCGGGCCGAGATGCGTGCCCAGGGTCGAGATGCGTACCCACATCATCAGTTCGAGGGTCGAGGTGCCCTATTGTCATCAGCAGTTCCGGGATGCGTCCCAGGGCCGAGGTGCCCATCACACAATCAACTCAGTTCGAAGCAGCAGGCAGACCAGGTGGCAGTTGGCGAGCCAGGTAAGTTAAAATGCATTGCATGTACTTTGATAGGATTGTCATTGTCACACACTGCACAAGTCCCATCAAAGTGGGGGCGACTGTAGGCATTGCATTTTTACACATTAGCCTAATGATGAGTCTCGTCTGGAGGCAACTACCTCTTTAGTCATGAAAGTCGCGGGAAACGGACGTTGGAAGGGTAAAGTTGGAAAATAGAATTTTTGATGGATTTAATCTCGTTGTTTGAGCTTCGGTTGCTTGTTGGACTTCCGTTTCAAAGCTTATCTTAGGCCCAAAACCCCACAAACTACTTACCAAACCCAAAATACCCAAGTCAAACCAAGTCAAACCAAGCCCATGCCCAAGGAAGGTGATTCACGCCCATCACTCCCCTATTTAGCCCAAAATCACATTTAACACATGCCTAAATCAATTCAAATCCATTCCTAATTAGAAGAAATCAAATCAAATCCCTACCAAATCAAATCCAATCACAAATCCAAATTAGGAGATCTATTCCTTATTAGAAACCAATTAGGAGATTCTCTCATACTCAAATTAGGAAAGTCTTCTCTCTTTGCCTATAAAAAGAGGCCTTCACCCCCATTCACAACCCTAGCACATATCCTTCTCTCAAGCACGTCCAAGCACTTTGTGAAGCCTCCTTTGCATGCCTAAAACCCTTCCAATAGCCTCCATTGCCGCAACACCAAGCCAACAAACCCTCCAATTGCCGCATCTTCTCTTCTTCACCAACACCACTCACGCCCAAGCCCTTTTCACAGCCCTCCATTGCCGAGTTCCAGCCACCATTCACAGCCCTAAAACACCTTAAAATAAGCCTCAAATACAGCCCCAAATTCGCACAAAAGACCCCATTCAATGCTCCAATTCAGCGCCCAAAACAGTCCCGAAACACCCCTCACTGCACCTTAAACTGCACAGTTTCGTCCCCTGTTCTGGTCAGTTTTTGTTGCGTCTTTAACCCATAAAACAGTCCTAAAATCACCTAAACACCATCCCAAAAACCTCCATAAAGTTTCCCTAAAAAATCCCCACAAACGCACCTCCCTAAGCCTTCAAAATCACCCAAAACAGTCCGCTAAACCATCAAGACAGTGACCTGAAACGTAGAAGCGAAATAGCAGTGAAACGGAATTGAAATAGCAGCCCGAACAGCAAAACAGCGAGGAAAGACGTTGAGTTGGTGAACTAAAAGAGTAGCGGATCATTCACCCTTCCAACGGACGTGTAACGCCCTTTCTTAGACGACAAAAGAGGTTAGACCTGAGGGCACCTTTCTACTTATCTTCTTTATTGTTGTTTTATTTATTTTGATATATAATTGCATGAGAGTCATTTGAAGCATGATGTGATTGTTGGATGAGCGGGATATGTGTTCTCTTTTGTGGTATATCGGATGGAAACCCGGACGTAAATTCCATAGCCGACTCCGAATGGACGGTAGTATGGTCTGCACTCGGGATACAATGCCACGTACCACTTAAGATGCACGCATCTCGTCTCATCCTAATTTGTATTTGAGCATGTTATAATCTTTAGGTTATATGTTTATTATTTAAAGCATGGTTTAATTTAGTTTGTTATTCATTTGTTAAAGCATGTTTAGGTTGTTCATTATGCATGTTCTTAGTTTATGATGCGTTTGGGTAATGATTTATACATGTTGATTTAATGGTTCAATATGCTTGTTGTGTTACATTGCGTGGAATTATTTGGATGAAAGCATGTTAGATCTAAGTACCTGATAAGTGCATGAAAATGTACTTTAAAACATCACTTATTCAGGTTTATTGTTAAGTAACTAGCATGATATTTCATGTTTTATTATATAAATTTCATTATTATGTTAATTTAGAGAGTGTTAATTATTTAAGTTAATTTAGTAGTTTTTGTTTCTTTTTATAATTTTAGGAAATAAGAAGAGCAAGCCACAAGCTTTGACTAAATGAGGTGGGGCCGAGAGAGAAAGTAACAAAGCTGACCAAGAATTTGAATTGAAATTGGAAATTTGAAGTGGGCCCAAAGCAATCAATAGGGTTTCATAACTCTATGGTTATTTAAAGAACAGAAGCCGCAAGAATTGGAGGGCTCCAGAGGGCTGCGTGAAGCAGCAGCTGCGCAAAAAATAACAAAAAAATAAATCAACCGAGAGAAGCAATTCAGCGCAGGAGGAAAAGGAGCAGTGCCGAGAGAGAAGAAATATGAGCGTAAAGTCGGGACACGGAGCCATGATAATTCAGAGCAATAATTCTCTCCAATTCCGGGTTATTTTTATTTCTTTTATGAGGAACTAATCCCCTAGGCAAAGCTAGGGATGAACTCTTGTGTTGGATTTTATTATTTATGTTTTTGATTCCTACAAACCTTTTTATCGTTTAATAAAATTAATGGTTATTATTTTCTATCATCTTTTAATTATTAATCCAGAAATTATATTTTGTTAAATCTCATATAGATCCAGTCATGCTTCTTCTATGTGTGGTTTGCGAATTAATTGTGACTGGTAAAGTTGTTTTGCGTGTTGGTCTTCTGCTGCAGTATTGCCTGAGGGTATATTGTCGACGTTAGATAGCTCGTAACGATGGCTTTTGTGTGCTGTTAACATAGGGAAAATAATCATTAATTACCTTAGATTTTGAATATGTGTAGAATTGAATATTTTCCGATTGTTGGTTTGGGATGTGAAACCTTCAATTGTGTAATAAAAGGAATCAATAACTAAATATAGGAGTTCGATGCAAGAGGGATTCCCGAAGCTTTGTCATATCTCTCTGCCATTATCTTTCATTATCTTTTCATTATTTTATTTATCTTTAATTAATTACCAATTTTTATCACTTTATTTATTAAGTTACCGTTAACGTTTTTGGTTTAAGTAAATCAGTTCCTGTAACCATCTCTCTGAGGAATCGACACCCCAGCTATACTGCGATAACCGCGAGTCATATTTGGGCGTAATAAAAATTTGGCGCCGTTGCCGGGGAGACGGTTTACAAGCAAAAAGACCAGGTTTGCTTAGTCAATAACGAAGCGGTAACTTCGTTCCTTTTATTTATTTATTTTTCGGTTATTTATTTTCTTTTAGTATTTTAGTATTTTATTTTTAATTAGTTCTTTTTATTTTTTCTATTATTTTAGTTTTTATTTTAGTTATTTTATTTCTGTTTTAGTTTAAGTTAGATTTTAAGTTTTATTTTATTCCTTTTATTTATTTATTTTTATTTTATTTTATTTCTCGTATTATTTGAGCTTCAATTACATGTCTAGACGTATGGATATATTTGATAGATTTATTAGGACTGAAGAAGAAAGCTCAGATTTTGAGAACATATTTGAAAATCCTTTTTCTACACCATATGCGTCTAGCTCACATAACATGAGTGAATACGAGAGACCACCTAGGAAGACTCTTGAAGAGTACCTCTACCCAACTCGCACAGCTACACCTTCATGCATCATGTTTCCTCCTAATGCACCACACATAGACTTTAGGCCTGAAATGATACAATATCTTCCAACTTTTCACGGGTTAGAGAGCGAGAACCCTTACGTGCATATTAGGGAGTTTGAAGAGGTAGTAGCAACTTTCCATGACCGGTTCGGAACCACTGACACAATTAGACTTAGGTTCTTTCCCTTTGCCCTTAAGGATAGAGCTAAGAGCTGGTTGTATTCTTTAAGACCCAGGTCAATAGGATCGTGGGGCGAGATGACCCAGGCATTTTTTGACAAATACTTCCCACACCATAAGACAAATGCCCTGAAAAGAAAAATCTCCACCTTCTCCGAGAGAGACAGTGAGACCCTTTATGAAACGTGGAGAGGTATAAAGAGTTGTTAGCCAGTTGCCCCCACCATGGATATGAGAGTTGGCGTTTAGTAAGTTATTTCTATGATGGACTGACCCCTATGGAGCGCCAATTCGTTGAGATAATGTGCAATGGTGAGTTTATCCGAAAGGACCCTGATGAGGCATTCGAGTATTTAGATGACCTAGCTAAGAAATCTCATATTTGGACTGGACCCAATGCCGTAGATAACACTGATTTGACACACAATTTTTCTAGCAGAAGCCTACAAAACTTTAGGGAAGAGGATAGCCTTAAGACACAAGTTGAGCGGTTAACTAGACAAATAGGAGCCTTAATAGCCAAAGACAGCAAGACAATGCATTCAGTAGCCCAGCTAGAATCCCAAGAGTGTTCCGTGTACGGTGAGATGAGAGGTACAAATGAGGAAAACTACAATACTTTAGGGATGTACCAGAAGCCTTATACACCATATCCAGATACCTATAATCCTAGTTGGCGGAACCATCCCAATGTTAGTTGGAGGCAGGAGTCCTATCAGCCTACCCAGACACCACAACCTAGGAGTTACAGTACCCCACAGTATCACACACCCGCCATTCCTAGGAATTCTTTAGAGGATACTATGCAAGAATTTATAGAAGCCCAGAAATCAATTGTGGAGGCCCAGGACAAAACCAATCAAAGGATTGAGTCGTTGATATCTCAGATAACTGAAGACCAAAAGGAAATTAAGAGTCAAATCTCTAAATTGACTAATGTCCTGAGTGTGCAAGAACAAGGAAAATTATCATCCGAAACTCAACCTAATCCACTAGGTCAGCACATGGCACATGTTAATCATGAAGTATCCAATATAGGAGGTGTTAATGCCATAATCACTAGGAGCAGTAAAGAGGTAGGGATACAACATACTTCCAACACTATAGGTGACCCTAAGGATGATAGTGCCAACACCTCCAAGAGAGAACAAGTGTCACATTTCCAAGTTAGAGTACCATCTCCTCAAGAGCTTAACAGTTTACATCTCGAGAAACAACCACAGGGTGAGGGTGAATGTCATTTGTCATACATGCTAGAAACAGTCCTTCCAGAAACAACTTCTCCACATCCTGAATTAAATCCTCTTGAGCTAAAACTGATCCCAAAGAACCGAAAAATGAGAAAAATGAGAGTTAATGCTCAATTAAAGATGATGCCTGTGAGATTAAAAAGGACATTGAGAAAAATTTTCTATACGAAGAGTCCAAGATTTCAACAATCTCCAGACCTAAGAGGACCCATGAATACACTGCCTCAGCTAGACAAACATTCCCTCGTGTGTCTTCATCAGTACGCTAGATGGAAACCACCATGACAACTTGAGTGTTTACGTCTGGCTGAAGACATTAAACTTAGCGCTAGCGGGGAGGCAACCCTTGCTTCTGCATTTTATTTTAATTTATTTATTTTATTTTCTTTAGTTTTACTTTATTGTGTGCTAATTGCATGTGTTATTTTTATTGTTTGCATGAGTGTTTATGCAGGAGTTAGCACAACCTACACAGCCACACAGCCAAAGTCTCGCCAGCAGGAACCTGATCAACTCCGCGCCTGGTAGTGTTGTTCCTTAATCATTTTTCTTTACATTTATCTTACATTGAGGACAATGCAAGTTTTAAGTGTGGGGGTGTGTGTGCATGCGCATGAAAACCTGTCATAAATACATTTTATTATTTTCTATTAAAAAAAAATTGTTACCTGTCATAAATACATTTTATTATTTTCTATTAAAAAAAAAAATTGTTTTGTTTGTTTTTAGTCCTTGATAGTTAAACATAGTTTCAATGATGATATTGTTTGCTTTAGGGTGAAATCTTAGAAACGATAAGTCCTTTAATGCACTTTTATCTGATGACTTGAATAGTTTATCTATGTTAGACTCGTAAGCACTTAATTATAGGTTGTTAGCAGTGGAAGCCTGAGTAGTTAGCAAGATGACTAGTTGAATAAATTGCATGTCGATGAATGACCGTTTGCTTAGATATCTATCA
This sequence comes from Zanthoxylum bungeanum, assembly GCA_019454045.1. Lineage (NCBI taxonomy): Eukaryota > Viridiplantae > Streptophyta > Magnoliopsida > Sapindales > Rutaceae > Zanthoxylum > Zanthoxylum bungeanum. The sequence goes on from SKCR01041551.1 coordinate 66,228, forward strand.
TGAATTGCTTGTGTTATGACGTATGGTATGAATGCAAATAAAAGAAAAAGTCTCTGAAGAAAGAAAGTAAACCACCTATAACCAACAAGCGTGAAGCTACCCATGGGCGAGTATTAGGACCACCATGAGGAGAAATGCTACCTTGAAGGGTAGGTGTGTTGAAACAAAAAAAAATGGCAAAAGAGGAAGAAAAGAAAAATCCAAAAGAAAATGCAACAAGAGACAGGAAAGAAAAGAAAAAAAAATCATACCATATTGAGCACATAAAAGTAATTACAGAGCTTAATTGAGATATCTAGGTTGGTTTGACCCATCGATCCCAATTTTTAAAACAAAATCATTGAGTTGGCTTACCTGGGAACTAAGCTGTGAATGAACCTTTACACACACACACACTGTGAGTCTAGCTTAGATGATTTATTCAAAGACTTGGATTTGAGTTACGTTGAGTACTTTGAAGGTTCTTTGGTTTCATTACTATGCATTCTCTGAGGACAAGAATTATGTGAAACTATTGGGACTATTTTATTTTTAATTTTGCATGATTGTGTGTTTTGAATGACGTTTGTGGGTGTCGTCGCTGTAAGCCCTCACGAGACTATAACTCGTCCACTAGGGACACCTAGGGGTTTAAAGGCTTGTTGCATACGCTAAATGCAATCGTGATCCCGACGAAAGTGGCTTAGATAGTTTATTTATTTTATTTTCATTTTATTTTACGCTTGAATTGCTAGGGACTAGCAATAAGCTGGTTGGGGGTTGTGATAAGTGCATGAAAATGTACTTTAAAACATCACTTATTCAGGTTTATTGTTAAGTAACTAGCATGATATTTCATGTTTTATTATATAAATTTCATTATTATGTTAATTTAGAGAGTGTTAATTATTTAAGTTAATTTAGTAGTTTTTGTTTCTTTTTATAATTTTAGGAAATAAGAAGAGCAAGCCACAAGCTTTGACTAAATGAGGTGGGGCCGAGAGAGAAAGTAACAAAGCTGACCAAGAATTTGAATTGAAATTGGAAATTTGAAGTGGGCCCAAAGCAATCAATAGGGTTTCATAACTCTATGGTTATTTAAAGAACAGAAGCCGCAAGAATTGGAGGGCTCCAGAGGGCTGCGTGAAGCAGCAGCTGCGAAAAAAAAAACAAAAAAATAAATCAACCGAGAGAAGCAATTCAGCGCAGGAGGAAAAGGAGCAGTGCCGAGAGAGAAGAAATATGAGCGTAAAGTCGGGACACGGAGCCATGATAATTCAGAGCAATAATTCTCTCCAATTCCGGGTTATTTTTATTTCTTTTATGAGGAACTAATCCCCTAGGCAAAGCTAGGGATGAACTCTTGTGTTGGATTTTATTATTTATGTTTTTGATTCCTACAAACCTTTTTATCGTTTAATAAAATTAATGGTTATTATTTTCTATCATCTTTTAATTTATTAATCCAGAAATTATATTTTGTTAAATCTCATATAGATCCAGTCATGCTTCTTCTATGTGTGGTTTGCGAATTTAATTGTGACTGGTAAAGTTGTTTTGCGTGTTGGTCTTCTGCTGCAGTATTGCCTGAGGGTATATTGTCGACGTTAGATAGCTCGTAACGATGGCTTTTGTGTGCTGTTAACATAGGGAAAATAATCATTAATTACTTTAGATTTTGAATATGTGTAGAATTGAATATTTTCCGATTGTTGGTTTGGGATGTGAAACCTTCAATTGTGTAATAAAAGGAATCAATAACTAAATATAGGAGTTCGATGCAAGAGGGATTCCCGAAGCTTTGTCATATCTCTCTGCCATTATCTTTCATTATCTTTTCATTATTTTATTTATCTTTAATTAATTACCAATTTTTATCACTTTATTTATTAAGTTACCGTTAACGTTTTTGGTTTAAGTAAATCAGTTCCTGTAACCATCTCTCTGAGGAATCGACACCCCAGCTATACTGCGATAACCGCGAGTCATATTGGGCGTAATAAGTACCCTTGAGCATGAATGATGAATAGGTTCGGTTAGCTTATTGCACAAATTATATCATCACAAGTGACATAAGTAAGGGACCATTCTGAACCCAACGGTTTGAGGTCTTCCCTTGCGAGGGGTGAGTGCGACCTTAAATCTTTATCCCGGTTCACACCGGGTGGCGACTCCATGTTATTTCATACTTCCCAACTAGGCCGCGAGCCTAGAACAGCGTCGCCCAGGTTCTGTTGTCTACAATTAATAAAACATAATAAGGATGTAGATATACAACCATTTCGGTTCGATTATAAACTTAGAAAATCCTAAGACTCGAACTTAGTTAGAACGAAACCTAACAACATAAAATCACATATCGCGCATCCTCCAAAATTGTTCGGATCGGAAGTCGTATTCACACCGAAATCTTCTGAAGGAGCTGGAAGATTTTTACAGACTAGCCTGAATGTCTCACCTATGCTAATTTGGTGGATACAGAGTTCTAAACAATTATTAAAAATACCCAATACACACAACATAAAATCAGCCAACATAGGAAATTAAAAAAGTCTACGAGGAAGTTACATAACTCAAATTTCACATCCGAAATTAGATCTACCATCTTTCTCGTACAGATCTTTTATCAACTGATAAAAAGAAAATTTTACTCTTGCAAAACCAACACAAGGTTGTAAATATACCACCATAAATTGGTGGATCCATAGATCAACAAAGATCCGGAATAATAAATACCAAAAAACACAACTCCTATGAAAAACTCATGAAATTCGCCAACAAGAGGAGGATAAGTTCCAATTTTCGGCAAGTCTCACTCATAGAAAAGGAAGTTAGGCTGAGAAAAAGTAAAAACAGAGGAGAAAAAGCCAAAAATAAGAAAGAATGGTGAGCAAAGGGAGAGAAAGGGAGTGAATGGAGTTGATGATGAATTTTCACCCCGAGAAAGTCAGAATCTCGAGGAATGGTAAGTTGGGGACTGTACTTGACCAGGAGAATGAAGGGGGCCCGAAGAGGCAGGTCAGATAAGAGACCCAAGCCCATTGTACCACAACCTTACCGAAAGCAATACCGGCTGATGAAGTGTTGGGTTACTAACTCAACCTTAAAAAGTACTAGATATGGAATCATTTGAGCATTAGTAGAGGCCGACCCGAGGTGATCTAATCTTACCGACCCGACTCTATCGAGGAAGGTGGAAGAGATTACCAATCATCATTCACGTCGGCATACCGACTCGATGAGCAGAGTTGAGACTGTAAGGTATCCAGTACTTGAGAGCACGTGACGTATGCCATACCTAGAAGTTTTGGCCTCCAAAAGGTTGATGCGATGTGAGTAAGTCAGCGACTTCCCTTGGGAAGAGACTCTGACATACGGAACAATGCTAGGGTTGTTGGGTTGCAGACTTACACGTTGGCAAAACGTATAGCAGTGAGCAGTAGATTGGATTGATGGCCTTCAGCTGACAGAGGATGGTTGAGTCAGAAATCAGAATTAATGTTTGTAGAGTGGTTGGGAAGAAAAGCATGGCAATAATGTCAGAATGACGTGGGCTGACATCGTGGGTTGGCAGAACAATAGATTCAGAAGTCTAGATAAAGGAATCAAATACTCAATTTGATGGGTTGGCTTTTTTATTAGCAATCTTGATATTTCATCACTTGTGGAGAGAGACCTGAAAACTTAGTGGGAGAGACAGAGAGAAAGAAGTTCGGTTTTAACTCGAGCAAGTAATAAAATTCTCCCTCTTTACTCCCGTGGACATAGGTTGGAGCCACTCTCCGCTGAACCACGTTAATCTCTTATTTTCTTTGTAATTTTCCATTTACTTGCTAAGTTTTCTTTTGTTCCCAACTAACCAAACAAATTTACTACTTAAGGGGGGTTTTTTCGAGGGGTTAAATTCCCAAATCACCATTGGAACAAAAAAATGTCAACAGTTGATTTCGTCTGTGGGGAATCCATATTAAAAGCATCAAACAGGTTAACATAATGGCAGGAGATGGAAACTACAGGACTTTGGAGACTTCAACAACGGAATGGATTGAGAAGATGGGAGAAACCCTACGATAGGAAAATGAGAATGCCCGAAAAGAGAGAGACGACTCAAGCCTTCATGAAGGCTATGATAGAAAATATTGAGAAATCGGAAAAGAAAGCAAGAGAGAAGGGGGAAACGGGTCCTAACAGAAGGAGAGAGGAGATAAGGAGTAGGAAGAGAGTTGTCGAAGCTGACAGAGATCGAGAAGCGGGGAGGAGAAATGCTCAAATAGTGAGATTTGTAGTCTTGGCTAGCTCCGCACCAGTGGAAGAGCAACGGGAGGAGGAATGTGGTAGTCAAACCCCAGATTCTTCTGGTAACAGTCCGTGTTTTGGGGAAAGGCTCATGAGAGAAAATGCTCTCAACTTTTCACTCAATTTCTCTTTTCTTTCTCTTCTTTCCTCTTGATCGCTTCTAATCTTTTTGGTGAATTAGATTTAGTTCTTTTGTTTTCTTTTCCTTTCTTCATTTTGAGAGCATTATTCTCGATTTTATTTCTTTTATTATTTGCTTTGGTTTGTCTTTTATTGCGTCTTATAGCCATAGTGGTGATGCTAAAGATTAGGCTATGGTGATAAGTGATGGTGGATGGCTTGATTTGATCAAGTTGCATGGTGGTGCTATGAAGAATGGCAATATTGATTCGAATTTTGCAAATAATGATGAGTATGATTTTTCCAACTCTTCTAATGGCATGCTTCAAATGTTGATGAAGATGAATATGTTTCTGATTATGGAGATGAAAAAGGTGAGATGAAGAAGTCATTAGCAATGGTGGTGGCTGATGTTGTTGATGATGATTCTTCTTTAATGAGGGATGATGGTTCGGCCTCATCTGGTGTTCATATAAATGGTACGTCCTTTCAATCTCCTTTCAGTGTTATTAGAGATAAACATATTAGAATTTTGAAACGTGACTATAGCAATGATGTTCAATCTCCTTCTTCTTCTATGATTGGTGGTGTTGTGAATGTTAGAGAAGGGGGTTTGCGAGGTTCCTATTAGGGGTATGAAGGTAATTTCACGTGGTTTACCTAGCATTGTGGAGGGAAATATGTTTAATTCCTCTAGCAATATTAATGGAGATATTAAGTTACTTCTTATTCTATGCATGGCAATAGTTGTAAGATGGAGAGTGTGGATGGAAGATTGGGGGTAAAGTCAAAGATAATATGGGAAATTCACGTGGGCTGCCTAGATTGGTGGAGGGAAATAATTTTGAAATTCGAAATAATGATAATGGTTATGTTAACTTTTCAAATTTGAATCAGAATATTGATGCTTCTTATAATGACTTGCCTTATATACATTCGGTCAGAATGGGAAGTTTAGGTGTAACCACGAGTATTAATGAGGGTGATTGTGTTGACAAATCTAGTGTTAAAGACTTGCCATTTGGGAATTCGAATTTCAAAATGGAGAATAATTACTTGTCTTATGTTGCTTGTTCTAATAAGGAATATGGTGATGTCTTCTCTAACAACAATGGAAATAAATCTGATCGTATTAATGGTGGGGGATTAAATGAGCAAATTCTATATGGCAAGAATAATTTGTCTCATAATATTGCTAATGTTAATATGGAAAGTTTTAATTGTGATTTCCCCTTTAAATGGACAAGTTATACATGGAAAAAGTGTGGTGGGACTGAATTTAATAGGGAAGTCTGATTCGAATTTCAAATATAAGAATGGTCATGTGGCGTGTAAAGTGGCTGCTAATGTGAGGTGTGATGTGGCTGCTGATGTGGCACGTTTTAAGTTTGGTGTTGTGGAAAAATCTAAAAACGATAATAATTTTAAAAGTACAGCGAGTTATGCACGTGCTCTTGGTGTTTCTCATGGTGACAAGGAAAATTTTTGTTCTTCTAGATCTGTTGCACTTCAATTTATAAAATTGAATATGATTAATGGCCGAATAAAGGTTTGCCCCTGTGGATGTTGCAGAAGAAGATAGTGTAGCTTGGAGAACTAGACCCGGCCAAGGTTCCGGTTCGGAACCGAACCGGTTGGAACCGCTGGAACCGAACGGTTCCAGCGGTTCCAACCGGAACCGTACGGTTCCGGTTGGAACCAGAATTAAAAAAAAAAAAAATTTATTTTCTTGAAACCGTAAGGTTCCTCAAGTAAATCTCAATTTTTTTATTAATAATTATGACTTAATGAGGTTTAAAATTGCAATACTAAAACATGAATGTCCATATCCTTTTTATAACCAACTCTTGGTTATTGACTTCTTTATATAAGTCATGTGGGACACAATAGCCAAGTAACAAATATCACACATCGCTTATATAAAGAAAACACTAGCCAATAGTTGGCTATAAAAAAGATTATATGTTAAAAGAATTTTATAAAAAAAAGATTCTATAAAAATGATGTGATAGTATGAAAAAACATTACGATTATAGAAATTTTTCTATTTTTAAAAATTTATTATTAAAAAAAAAAAAAAAAAACCGGAACTTAAGTGTGGAACCGGGAACCGGCCGGTTTGGTTCGGTTCCGAACCGGAACCGAACCGGCGGCCAGGTCTATGGAGAACTACTTTGGTTAGTTACTTTGCTGGTAAAAAGCTTCACTTTAAAGTAGTTGATTCTATTGCCCATAAGATTTGGGGCAGATATGGCTTGCCTGAAGTGTTGTCCTTAGATAATGATTTCTTTTTCTTCAAATTTGTGAATTTCCAAGATGCTTGTGTAGTTATGGAGAAAGGTCCATGGCATATGGCCATTCGTCCATTGGTTCTCAAACATTGGCAACCAAGTTTTCCGCTTAATAAAGAAGACGCTAATAAGGTTCATGTTAGTGTCCTACACATGCCACAGGATCACTAAGAAGATTTGTGTGTGAATACATCAAGAAGTTTACGGAAAAACTTACAATGAACGGATGAGATTCAAAACTTTTTCTTTGTATTTCAGAAGCTCCAAGTTTTCTTTTGCATTCCAAACTCAATGGTGAGTTTCCCTATCACCTTAGTTGACTCCTTTTAAGTGCTAGCTTGTTGAAATTTTGCAACAAAATTCCTTGGGAGGGAGAGGACAATGAATAGTTGATTTTTTTGTTTTCCCAAACATAAAGCAAAAGTTATGACTTGGTTGATGTGTTGGTTGAATAAATCCAATTTATTATGCCAACCACTTCCATCAAATAGTGACTAGTTGATGTAAGTGAGTGAGTCCCAACACTTTGAATTCAAAATTCAACTTGACTTACACAATACACTTTGGGCCCGGTTCGTTTAATCCGACTAAACGAATTTTCCGTCGCGGTGTAATTAAATCCAATTTAATTAAATAATAATGTCTCGCAAATTATTACGAAAGTCGCTTGCGAATTAATTCTAAATTAATTCGTTCGCTAGAATTAAAATCCAATTTAATTCCGCATTAAAATTCAATTTCAATTAATATATCTAATATATTATTTTAGCCCCACGAGGACTTAATTTCTACTATTGTTATTAATTATTGAATCTATTTATTTACAGATATCTAATTAAATGAAGAAGAGAATGATTGTTTGATTGGTTGAAAGTGGTTTTACAAAATAAATAAATAAATAAAAAGACAAAAGAAAATACTAAGGAAATAACAAAAGACACAAAGATCTAGGGTTGTGAATCATTCTAATATCATTTAAAAGATGAAGTGGTTATTTTATGTTTGTGTAATAAATCAGTTTACTAACCTGGAACACTAAATTATGCAAAAGCCTCTGTCGATGGTCAGACGCAAATACCCAGTTTAACCCAATTGAACCATATGTCTATGTCAACCAAATTATCTGGATTCATTAAGTGTAAGTTCCAATTATGGCTACCCCCGCCCGACAGGTATATTCCTATCCTTAAGGAAATCTATTAAAGGGTTATCTATCCTCAAGGAAGATCGTGGGCTATTAAGTCTAAGGCTGAAACCTAAAATCCCTATGTCTAGTTCATTTTAGATTTACCACATCAATCTTATTGGTGATCAGACAACAAGAAGCATTAAGCTTAAGACTTAATAAGTAAACCTTTAAATTACCCAAACTATAAAACAACCTCTTATAAACCGGTGATATTAGAATTCATCACAACCCCAGATAACTAACACATAACTAGGGCTAGTAACAACTTAAAAGTAAAAGACATAAAGTAAAAATGCGGTAAAGTAAATACTGAAAAGTAAATTACAATAAAATAAAATGCTAAGGTAAAAGGAATTACTTTTACTACTACTAATTTAGATATCTCCCATAAAATAATATATAAACTTGTGTTATTATTTTACCAACCGACCAATTGGCGGTATCCTGATTAAGTCAAATTAAGTCCAACCAGCCATATAGGCGGTAATATTTGTCCATAATCCAGCCAAAAGGCGGTACCAAAATAAATTTACCAACCGACCAATCTGGCGGTATCCTTGATTAGTCAGGTTTAAACCAGATTAAATTGAATTGCCAACCGACCAATATAGCGGTATCCTTTATTAATCAGTATTTTAAATAGTGAATATATTATTTTTAAGGGAGATTAATCTAAATAGTAACAGTAAAAGAATTACCTTTCACCCTAGCTTGGGAAATTACCTCCTCATTACTGAAAAGTAAAAACTGAAAAATTAAAGAAAGAAAAGTACTGTGCGTAAAAGTAAAGTACGGAAAGTAAAAACTGAAAAGTAAAGAAAAGAAAGTGCGAAACTGAAAATTAATTACTGAAAACTAAAAATAAACAAACTAGATACAATCTTCTTATTTATTCATTAAGAATTTCAAAGAAGAAAGTATGAATTTTACAAATGAAATGGCTTGGTATTTATAGGCAAAATTTTGCCACCATCAAATCATCAATCAATTTCTCCACCAATTACATTATTAATTTCTCCACTAATTACTCCACCAAATCCATAATTGCTCCAATAATTTCTTATCTTGTTTGGTGTTGATTTGATAATTTTTATTAATTATTAATTAATTAATATTTTGCTTTGAAAATGATTGATAATGACTTTTAATAATTACACCCACACACTTCTGGATGGTTCATCAATTTCGGTCATGAAATCATCAGAATTCGAAAATATTTTCTCTTTCAAAGTTGTAGATCGTTGAGTCTTCTTTAATCTAGCACTTGAATCAGCTCAATCTGATATCTGAGTAAAAAGTTATGCCCAAAATATGACAGATGCGCAAAACTGGAATTTTCAAAACTGCACTTCGTCAAACGCCCTTTCAAGTTTCCAATCTCCAAAATTAATATATCAAGTCCAATAATTGCCCTTATTTGACCCATATTTCATCCTAAATGATTCATCATTGAGACCCGATATTATTTTATCTGCAAAATAAACTAAAACACATCAAAACATTCATCAAACCCGAGAAACTAAACAAAATATTAAGTTAAAGGGGCGGTAAATATTGATATATTTTCCGCTCATCACACCCCCAACCTAACATTTTGCTAGTCCTCGAGCAAAACAACAAAATAAAATTAAAATTAAACTAACCACTTTCGTAGGGATCACGGTTGCATTTAGCATATGCAACAAGCCTTTAAACCCTAGGTGTCCCTAGTGGACGAGTTATAGTCTCGTGAGGGCTTACAGCAACGATACCCACAAACGTTTAAAAAAGTAAAAAGGTAGTAAAACTAATGCACACAAAAGCAAAAAGACAACTGAAAAGAGAATAAAGATGTTAGTGACTAATCAGGTGAAACTTCTACTCCAAGTTACTAGTTGTTTTTGTTTTATTCTAAATTACTGAATAAGTAAATTCTCCGATTATATTTACCATTCTCCATATACACAGCCAACAAAATATTAATCAACTCATTTGCCCACAACAGTCATAAGTGCAGTTGATAAGAGAGTAATATTTTTGTCCTAAAGTTCTATCAGATTTCACACCTTTTTGGAGCAATGGAAAATTTTCTATTTTTCTGATTTTTTTTTTGAATTTTGACTATTTATTTATATACAATACCTTCCGTCTATGTAGCGAGCTTTGGGTCGGTGGCTCCCAAACCAGTTGGCTTTAGGGCACCAGGTGTTAAGACACCCCTACGGACTTAATTACTCAGACTTCAGATATATATATTTTGCAGTATCTTTGATCCATGTAACGAGCTTTGGGCCAATGACTCCCAAACCAGTTGGTCTTAGGGCACTAGGTGTTAAAACACCCCTACGGACTTAATAACCCGGATCTTAGATACTTTATTTTTTTGTACATCAGAAATTATTTTTTTTTTTTACTCCATCACTAATTATAAATGCTTCATCCAATTAAACTAGAGCACGGAATATTACAAACTTTTCAATTACAGCTCACGTCTGTATGTTTCTATGTATGTTGATAATACCTGTCAAATGAGCATATGAAGATCCATTTTAGTCAGTATTATGGAGAATTCACAAATTAAATAATTCAAAATGAAGTAAACAAAAATTAACTTATTTCGAAATAAATGGTTTGAAATACGTCTCAGGAGTGGAAAATCCTTACTCAGCTATCTCTTACCAATTTCACCTTTTTAGTCAAATAAAAAAAACAAAAACACAAAATATTTTTGTAATTTTTGAAAATTTTCCAATTTTTTTGTATTTTTCGAAAAATTTTGGACTAAAAATAAAAACAACACACAAACAAGTACTATTAACTATATCTCACCCCCAAACCTAAATGAGACATTGTCCCCAATGTCTTAAACAGTAGAAGAAGAGTTTAGAAAATCGTACCTGGTTAGTTGAAATTCTACAGGAAATTAAAGGTTAAGATCCAGATTTATTCGACGCTTCTTACCACGATCATCATCGGACCATTTTATCTTTGAAATGATAGGGTCAACTTGTGGTTCATAGGCTATGAGTTGGTCATTAGATCCGGAGCAGTTCTGGCAGTAAAGAGGAGTTCTTTCATAGGTTTCGACACGAACCCATTTCTCCGAGCATCATCAAGAAACACACAAAGAAAATCATAAAATCCATCAATGTTGAGCAGTCCAAGCGGTTTCTGGTGTATGTTCAGGTTCGCCCAAGATAGTACTATAAATATTTCCTCCAATGTGCCCAAGCCACCTGGCAAAGCAATAAAAGCATCAGAACGGTTAATCATTTCTACCAGTCGTTCAGACATACCTGGCACGATCAGTTCCTCTCCGTTTGATGATCCAATAAGATTCGCCTCTGCCAAGGTTTTGGGATGATTCCCAAAACATGACTGCCTCCTTCCTGTACAGCCTTTGAAACGATCCCCATAAGTCCAAGATTTCCTCCGCCATATATTAAGTGCATATTCCTTGCTGCTAAGACTCAACCCAATTCCTGTGCTGCTTCTATGTATTGTGGCTTAGTACCAACACTAGTACCGCAAAAACACACAGATGTTTTCAACTCGTCTTCTTGAAGTGGCTTCCATTTTTTTATGTATTTCTTTTCAAATCAGGATGCCTTCAAAAGTGCAATGACGGGCTGAATTTATAGTACCTGAAAAAGGATGAGTAACAATAGCACTAATATCTTCCAGAGGACGATTGTTAGCTAAACAACAAAAGAGAATCGTGAAAGGTCAAAAAGTCTGGATCCTGTCTACGAAAATAAAGATAATACAATAGAAAAGCGAATCAAAGCAATAATTAAGGCAACGGAATTGTGTACGCAATACGCCACGTGCTTAGTATAAATTCATTAGGATGTGTCTCAAGATTTCATTCCTTACTCAGCCATCGCTAATGAATTGTTTTATTTTTGCAAAACACCATTCCTTCTGTCTAAAAATGCTCCGTTTGTGCCTTTCCCTATAAAAATAACAAACACACAAAATTAAAAAGTTCACACAAAATATGAAAACAAATTTCAACAAATGCATGGGTTGCCTCCCTGCTAGCGCTAAATTTTTCGTCTTCAGCCAGACGTGACTGAAATTCATCTGTTAAGGAGGTTTCAATGTCGTTTTGGATGTCCGATCAAAAACAATCCCGTGAGCGTTGCTTTTGAAGGGTCTCTTCCAACGGTAAGGTGGCAAAAAGAGTTTTGTCCCATTTAGTGCTTGTGCCACCTTTTTGCTCCTTGTTGTTCCAGTGGTTCCTGCAAAGAAAGAAAGAAAATCAGGAGGTCTTATATGGTGCTTGACTTGGAATGGGAGTTCCATTCTGTCAAGCTTCTGGTTGATATCTTTGATTTGTACTCCCCAAAACAGCGATGTTTCTCCTGAATGCTCTGGATCTTTATTAAGGTCGGACATTTTCTCCTCCATTTGCTCTGCTTCTTGCTTCACCTTTTCTTCACAGATGAATTGTAAAATTTTTGTATTCAGCTCTTCATCTGTCATCTGTGAAATACATGCTTCAAAATTGTCAACCAGAGGATGCAAAGATGTTTCTGACATTAGGTCTTCATCCTCTGATATGACTGGAATGGATAGTTCAGATAGATCTTCTTCAAACATCATGGTAAAGCATGCTCCAAGATCTTCATTTTGAGGATTGAATGTTTGATCCTCCGTTGTTAGGGCAGTTGGTACAAATAAATCAGCTCATCCTCGTCAGAATCTGAATAATAAAAGTCAAATTGAGACTTTGCCGGTTCGGGCTCCTGAACTGATACTCCTCTGGTTGTTGATACTGCTCAGCCTCCTCCTCTGTTGAAGTGTTATTGTGAAATGATTGGTATTTGTAGGCTTCATCAGTGTCATCTGAAATTGATTCTTGAGGTATGTAGTTTTGGTTTTGTGAATTGTCTCATTTGATCTGTCATTCTCTGAATTAATGCTGATTGTCTCTGAATACTTTCAATTGATTCTGGCATGTTTCAAGCATTGTATCCAACTTTTCGTCCCGTTTCTGGAACCAATCTTTGAGCATGTCAACCAATGATTCTTCCTCTGATTGTTCTGGTTCTTGATAAAAATCATAGGTGGATGGTGGATAAGATGGAAAATATGATGGTTCTTCGTACCATGAAGGATTTTGATAGCTCTGCCACCTTGGATTGTAGTTGTACTCGCAATAATTACTTGGGTGGTTACCGTCACATATCTCACATCTCTCCATTGCATTCTGTTGAGCAAATGTGGTATTGCTTGGTTCTGGCATCCAGTGATAATTGTTGGGCTGGACAACAGGCCTCAGAAAACCGGACTGTTGCTCCCAGATTTGGGGTGTATCTTCTTGTAAAGCTCTTGATCTTTCAATCTCCCAATAGTGTTCCATTGTTTAACCACCTGAAAATAAAAGAAAGAAATAAAAATTACAGATAAAAATAAAGAAAATTAGATACAGGTAAATTAGATAGCTTCAAAATATAACTCAAGAAATATAAGTCCCCGGCAACGGCGCCAAAAACTTGACCGGCGTAAACACACACGTATAACGCAAGCGCACGTATCGTTCAAGTAGTATAAAAATATCGATCCCACGAGGACTTAATTCTACTATTGTTATTAATTATTGAATCTATTTATTTACAAATATCTAATTAATGAAGAAGAGAATGATTGTTTGATTGGTTGAAAGTGGTTTTACAAAATAAATAAATAAATAAAAAGACAAAAGAAAATACTAAGGAAAATAACAAAAGACACAAAGATCTAGGGTTGTGAATCATTCTAATATCATTAAAAGATGAAGTGGTTATTTTATGTTTGTGTAATAAATCAGTTTACTAACCTGGAACACTAAATTATGCAAAGCCTCTGTCGATGGTCAGACGCAAATACCCAGTTTAACCCAATTGAACCATATGTCTATGTCAACCAAATTATCTGGATTCATTAAGTGTAAGTTCCAATTATGGCTACCCCCGCCCGACAGGTATATTCCTATCTTGTAAGGAAATCTATTAAAGGGTTATCTATCCTCAAGGAAGATCGTGGGCTATTAAGTCTAAGGCTGAAACCTAAAATCCCTATGTCTAGTTCATTTTAGATTTACCACATCAATCTTATTGGTGATCAGACAACAAGAAGCATTAAGCTTAAGACTTAATAAGTAAACCTTTAAATTACCCAAACTATAAACAACCTCTTATAAACCGGTGATATTAGAATTCATCACAACCCCAGATAACTAACACATAACTAGGGCTAGTACAACTTAAAAGTAAAAGACATAAAGTAAAAATGCGGTAAAAGTAAATACTGAAAAGTAAATTACAATAAAATAAAATGCTAAGGTAAAAGGAATTACTTTTACTACTACTAATTTAGATATCTCCCATAAAATAATATATAAACTTGTGTTATTATTTTACCAACCGACCAATTTGGCGGTATCCTGATTAAGTCAAATTAAGTCCAACCAGCCTATAGGCGGTAATATTTGTCCATAATCCAGCCAAAAAGGCGGTACCAAAATAAATTTACCAACCGACCATCTGGCGGTATCCTTGATTAGTCAGGTTTAAACCAGATTAAATTGAATTGCCAACCGACCAATATAGCGGTATCCTTTATTAATCAGTATTTTAAATAGTGAATATATTATTTTTAAGGGAGATTAATCTAAATAGTAACAGTAAAAGAATTACCTTTCACCCTAGCTTGGGAAATTACCTCCTCATTACTGAAAAGTAAAACTGAAAAATTAAAGAAAGAAAAGTACTGTGCGTAAAAGTAAAGTACGGAAAGTAAAAACTGAAAAGTAAAGAAAAGAAAGTGCGAAACTGAAAATTAATTACTGAAAACTAAAAAATAAACAAACTAGATACAATCTTCTTATTTATTCATTAAGAATTTCAAAGAAGAAAGTATGAATTTTACAAATGAAATGGTTTGGTATTTATAGGCAAAATTTTGCCACCATCAAATCATCAATCAATTTCTCCACCAATTACATTATTATTTCTCCACTAATTACCCACCAAATCCATAATTGCTCCAATAATTTCTTATCTTGTTTGGTGTTGATTTGATAATTTTTATTAATTATTATTAATTAATATTTTGCTTTGAAAATGATTGATAATGACTTTAATAATTACACTCCACACACTTCTGGATGGTTCATCAATTTCGGTCATGAAATCATCAGAATTCGAAAATATTTTCTCTTTCAAAGTTGTAGATCGTTGAGTCTTCTTTAATCTAGCACTTGAATCAGCTCAATCTGATATCTGAGTAAAAAGTTATGCCCAAAATATGACAGATGCGCAAAACTGGAATTTTCAAAACTGCACTTCGTCAAAACGCCCTTTCAAGTTTCCAATCTCCAAAATTAATATATCAAGTCCAATAATTGCCCTTATTTGACCCATATTTCATCCTAAATGATTTCATTGAGACCCGATATTATTTTATCTGCAAAATAAACTAAAACACATCAAAACATTCATCAAACCCGAGAAACTAACAAAAATATTAAGTTAAAGGGGCGGTAAATATTGATATATTTTCCGCTCATCATTATCCCTGTGGTATATCGGATGGAAACCCAGACATAAAATTTTGTAGCCGAATCCGAATGGACGGTAAGTGCGGTCTTTCTGGGATACAACTCCACGTACCACTTGGGAAATACCCATATATGTGTGACTAACCCCTCCTTTATTCGTTATTACTTATTGATGCTTTATTTGCGATGGATTTATAGGATTCTGTTATCGTACCTTGTATTTCTTAGTTTAATTTACTTTTATTTATATTAATGTTTTGATGTGCAAATGTGTGTGTTTATTTGAATTATCTTGCACGAACTGCATAAGACTGGCTATACCATTGTGTGAAACCGTCCATTATACTGGCATAAGTAATGGACCATTCTGAACCCAATGGTTTGAGGTCTTCCCTTGCGAGGGGTGAGTGCGGCCTTAAATATTTTCCCAGTTCACATTGGGTGGCGACTCATTTATTCTCCGGTTTAGTCCCCTGCGGGCTACTCCGACTCTCTATGGGTGCGAGCCCAACAGTGTCATGGTCACCGAATCATAGCATAGCGGTAAACCCCGTTTTGTTCCTATAGATGGGGACTCCACTGGGGATAGAGAATCGGCCCCGAAACTGGCCTTATAGTGTCTATGGCTTTGGTTTGGTTAACCAAGTCTCATATATTTTGCATACCCTTTTTACCCCGATGGCGTCATGTATCGTGAAGTCGCTTTCACTCGGCGGCAGATCGTTATATGATGACCATCACTCATTGGCACGTACCCTAGGGTATGAAAAAGGCGTGCTCACTTGGTCCGCTAATACCTTGAGTGGGGAGACCTAGTTGTGAGGGCAACCCTTCGCCGGCGGAACCTTTATCCATACCCTTAATAAGCCCACATATGAACCATAGTTATATTTCCTATAGAAGCTACCCGATGCTTATGTTGGGACCATTTAAACATTTGGATCCATTTGGGCCTCTCGTCATAGGATACGAATTTTTTGAGCCCTTAAACTGAGACAAGTTTGTATCTTCTGACGATTGGGCCAAAAGTTTTCAAAATAACGATGGACCACCTTGTGTTTTGGGCCCCATATCATTTGAAGTTGTTTAGCCACCTTATCGAAAAAGTGTAAACCTGTTGGGCCTTTTCAATTGGGACAAGTTTTCACCTCGCGATAATCTGATTGAACGGTTTAAAATGATAACAGGCAAACTTGTATGAAAACCTTGATTGGCTTAGAAGGTCCAAACATGATCCGAATATGCCAAATGCATGAGTCTGATATACGCACTGGCTTTCATCCAGGAAGGGTACACCTTGTTATGATATATTTGTATAATTTTGGATATCTCCAAGTCCATCCCCACAACCGTGATTACCGAGGGCCTGATTCGTCGTTTCTAGACAATGACACGATCCTTATAATAGGCTTAGTCAATATTGTAAATGAGCGGTCTTTGTCTTTTACCGATGGAAATGGACTGAGGTAGCCAAGGTTCACTCTTGTAGCATATGAGAGAACGATTTTGTGTACCCCACTTTGGTGCATAAAATAAGCCATACCTAGGATAGAAATGGACTTACTCCGAGTGTGGGAGGAATAGGTCGGAAGGTTTATGTTGTTTTGATAACCATATGCACCTCATGCATCACATGCATACACACATCATGCTAACTCATTGTCTTACCAGCCATTATAGATATATGTTGGGTTAAGAGAAGAATGAAGACTTGTCAAGAAGAGGTTTAGCAAGCATGAATACGTCAGAAAGTGAAAGTTCTCGCATGGATCAAGTGGAAATGACGAAATGCGTCAGAAAGTGAAAGTTCTCAAGAATATCTCTTATCTATTCTCCTCTTATCCTAAACACTTCAATCTCATATATATATATATAATATATATATATATATTATATATATATATAATATATTTAAAACAACAATCAATTATTCAAGCACTCCATCGCATGAGTTACTATTTTGGCTTCACGAACGCTCCATATCCTAGTCAATCTGCAAAATAAATGACGAAATGCCATCAGAATCGTAACTTATAGAATTCTAGACTTTACTATGACAACTTCCCAATCTTTCCGGGACAATAAAATTAAATCTGATTTCAGTTTCATTAATCTTAAAACACCATTATAAACTAAACTAATGGTCAGTTACCTTAAAATTCTCGGTTTAGAGGTTTTTGGAAAATCTTCCGAAAATGTTTCCGCAAACGCTACGGAATGGTCCCGAACCCTTCGAATCTTCCCGGATTTAACTAAATATTTTCGTAATATCATATATAAATCTTAATTATCATTAACATCAAAACACATCATTATACCCAAAAACTCACTTTTATCGGAAACTTGGATATTCTATCGGATCGATCAAACTCATTCCGGTTTCCCTCGGATTCTACCAAATACACATATTCAATATACTAATACTCAAACAATTAAATTTATATTAATACTCTACTGTGCGAAGCTACATGATACATCTAAACATTAAACAATAAACTTGAAATTTGCATATTTTTACCGGGAGGTCTTACGAGATTTTGAGGGCATATACGGACTCTAAACGATCCCACGAACGTGCTAGAATCGATGAAATTCTGATCGGAGCTACTGTTCATCATGGGTCACTATTCACCAAATTTTTATCCCTTATTTCGCATGTAGCCATACACGGAACGGAAAATCCATCACCGTCTACTTGTAGTACTCTCCGAGGGCTTCGATTTGGCGAGTGGCTTGGGCCTTGAAATGAAGCGACGAGCTTGGATTGGGAAATTAACCACGCGCGTCTCTCTTATCTCCCTTACCATTTTCCGGTGTGCAATAGCTTCCGCCGGCCACCACAAACTAAAAGGGTGATCGGTGCACCCCCTTGGATGGTCGTGCCAGCCGGCGGTGACCGGCAAGCTGTCGGCTTGACCAATAACTCAAAGAGCAAATTTGGGCGTCCGGGGATCAAATTTAGAGGTTTTGAAAATTATTCCATTTTGGCAATTAAGGGAAACTAGGGGTATTTATAAAGAAATTTCTGAAATTTACGGTCAGGCCCACGTGAATTTATAATCAGCCCTCTATTATGGGGCTTTTCATGGAAATTTGCATTTTGAAGCCCTTTGATGTAAATTTCGAAAAGTGTTCAATACAAATGTTGTTCCTCTTAAAAAAACAAGTCAGATGGTTAAAGAATCAGCTAAATCAGAGTTCGTTTACTATTTTTATAGCCAAAACAAAAACATTTTACACGTATAATGATTTAATTAGAAATCGCATAATCGGTTCTCAAAATCACGCATTTTCCACGCGATGAAACTTACTTTAACATATTTCGATCTATTTACCAATCTATATACCATTTTTTTTCAAATACCATCATATTCCAAATCATTAGCTTTAATTCGGAAACCTTCTAATATTGTTTCGAAAACTCGGGTTATTACAAGTATGCCTCTGTGCTTTTGTAATTTTTTTGATTATTATACTTACTTTATGTTGACGGCTATTTTACATTCCAAGGATAATTTAGGAAAATCACTCATCGAACAAACCTTCATTAACCGTAAATTTGTTTGGTTTTGTTGGGAACCAAATACAAACTTGACAAAAGATAGAAACAATAGACAAGACAAAGGATTTAACGTGGTTCGGCGGAATGGATCCAACCTAAGTCCACGGGCACAAGGGAACAAAATTTTTTATTACTGGCTTGGGTCTAGCCGACCTCTTTTCTTTATCTAGCTAGGGATTATTTTCTCTTTATTACAAGTTACAAGTGCTTGTGAATAAATTGATCAATATTTTATAATGAACTATCAACCCCTTTGTATACTAGGTACAATTCCACTATTACACTATTTTTTGACATCAGCCACGTTGCTAAGCCTTTATTGCCAAGGCACTCTTTCCCAATTACCCTACGGATAATAGCCGAGCTATCTAACACCCATACGACCTGCCATCGGAAACTTCATTGAATTGCCCATTATTGGTAACTAATACAAGCTATTCCCATATGCCAACCGATATTCCAACCACTCTCATGCGATAGAGTGTGTCAGTCAATAAACTTGTAGTCCTGCTCTGTCCCAATCAGCCGCTGGCCTACTTCTATCTCATCAATCCTTGGGAAACTCAAACTTCCGTTTAGGGCTCAGGTCGCC
>SKCR01041552.1:0-58997 GCA_019454045.1 Zanthoxylum bungeanum
TGCTAGTCTTCTAGGTTATAGGAATTCGACCGTATTCCAAAACCAACGACTAGGAATATTTACTTTAAGAATAGTTTGTCAAGACTATTCTAAGGTCGATGTCATTCTTAGCATATCGATACATCAATTTAATACACGTAATGACAATACCATTATAATGTATGAAATGAAAAATGTAGTTATTTTATTAATAAATAATAAAATATACAAATCGGATTGGCACTCCAAGCACCAACTCCGTCAATCTCAACCCGAGAAGATTCCTATTGACGTTGGTGTACCATCTATTAGGAAATCTTCGGTGAGTCGTTCAGTGTTTATCAAATAAACACCTACACGTCTATACGAGTCTCTCAAGACTCATGGTTCATTGGGATAAACCATCAGAACTATTCCGATATACGACATGTACTGGTCTCAACGGATTTTACTAACCGACCCGTGTCAGTAATTCTTGACCAGGAACTTAATTTGAGGATAAACAACTTATAGTGACACTTCCCAATATCAATTACAAACTATGTTGTAACTGTGCACTACGTTGTAAATCCTGGGGTCTTTGTCTAATATATATACATATCACTAAATCGGATTTAGTTTCAATCTAATCGAAATTAGATCGAATATGTATATAAAAGACAAGAGGTGATACCATTTAAATTAGTAATAATATGGAAAAATGTATTGCTCGTATTCATGAATCGGACATAAATACGATCCGGATTGGCGCTCAGAGCATCAACCCTAACAGTGTTTTGTTCTCTTAAACGTTAACTTAATATTAGCCTTTGATCTTAATTCACTAATTAAGAATTGTCTCTTTCAGAATGTTATCGTTTTCTAGCTGATCAGTTAATTCATTAGTTTTTTTAAAAAAAAAAATTGTTAACTTTATATATTTAATGTCTATCAGGTACTGCCATGTGGCAGCATGCGGGTCATTGGATTTTCATCCAACGGCCCCATATTAAGTAGGAATAAATTTTTTTGAATTTTTTCTCTAAAATCAAGACCATTGGATCACGACCCAACAATCGTAATTGTGCCACGTGGCACTAGAGACACTGTAGTAAAATAATTACTGTAATGCCCCCGAACCCATTTGATACATATTTGGATTATGAGCATGAATATGGTGGGCTGTTTGGATCAGGATGAGAGTCTTTTTCTAAACTATCCATTTGAAAAACTATTATTCCCAAATTAGGCTTAGGGTGAAAATATTTCCCGAAATACCAACCAAAGCCTAGCAAATTTTTAAAAAAAAAATTGAAAAAATCACCAAGACATGCTCTCAAACAGATGACTCATCCTTTATCTTTGGGATCATCATAGAAACCAGAGATTCATGATGTTGTCACTTAGAAGCTTGCCCGAACATGCCTTATAATGACTCCAGTATTTAGTACATTGTAGCCAACGATTTGTGCTTTATAGAAAGAACCTCAGACATTCCTACTAGCAAGTAGTAGTGGGTCTTCTCATTGGCTACGATCCATTTTTGGTGTGAATCGCAAACATCTTGGCTAGCATTTCTAGCTAGTTGTGGATATCATTCTTCCGTTATGATGAATTTAAGGTCTTCGTAGACTATGAGAATATTTTTATTATTTTTTCATTTCACATAATTTTTCATGTTATCTTATTATTTGTAAGTATTGATATGATAGGAGAAACTATGACTTAAATAAATAAAATATGTATCCATCATTAACATTCGCATATCAAACTATCATGTCTGTAGTTTTGCATAAAATTAAATGAATCCAAAAACAATCATTTGATTCATGTTTTGAGAAACTCCACCATAATCAAGTTGTTCAAGTGTGTTGAGAGAGTTTGGTTCACCTTCAAATACCAACCAATATGTCAATTGTTGACATAAAGAATCAGCAACCATTCTTTAGTTATTGACCATCTTAAATATCCTAAAATTATTCAAGCAACACTCTTGTGTGAGATTAAAGAAGCTTGATGTAATACTATGGTTACCACGATGTGAACCCACCAATTATTTCCTATATGTGTGATGTATTATTTAACATAAAATCACGCATGAGTGTGTTCGTGATCGCGAAATCATTTTTCGAAAATCCGACGGAATTTATATTTTAATGGTTAGAAGTTTCATGCTCTAGAAGGTTTTAAATTTATTAGTTCGGTTGCATGTTCAATGATTATAAGTTTCATATTCTAGAAGGATTTTGTTAGTAGCATGATTTTGATGATGCTAATGAAGCAAAAAGGCTCAAAGATAAGAAGCTCAAAGACATGAAGACTTTGGCAAAGAAGATCAACTTTAGTGACTTGATTTCAATGGTGTCCAAATGTCTCAATATTAGCAAATCAAGTTCGATGAGTCAAATAGCCAACATGTTAATAAAGATCCCAAAATGAGCTAAAAGATGACCAAAGAAACAAAGATTGATGAAGAGCCAAAATGAGATAGAAGATGTTCAAGAGAACAAATATGATAAAGAGTCAAAAGATGATGAAAAATCCAAAACAATAGTCAAGCAAGATGAAAATCAAAGATGATGATTAAGAATTAAAATTTATTATAAGTGAGTTTGTTCAAATATTTTAAAGCTCTTAGAAATTATACATTTTTCATCATTTGCATTTAAAATTGCTTAGAATGCTTAAGAAATCATTTGCATTTATTTGCACCAAAATGAATTTCGTTGTACAAGCACATAGGAAAATGGTTTTGAAAAATTAGCAATTGAATTAAATTTTACATATATACTGTTAGATAGATATGTGTCTCTAGTTTGCTACAGTTCAAACGGAACACAATTCTGATAAATAGAACATTTGCTAGAGCCATTTTACTACAACATGTTCAGATGTGCGTTTTCTATAGACCTGTCACATTCGAAAACTTCTACAAAATTCATCTTAATATTTTTTAGGGTGAAGTTTTTGCATATGATAGCCCTATGTGTCTAGTTTATGCAGAAATTTACGAAACTTGATTTGGAATTTTCTAAGGCAAGTTATGTTCAAAATACTGAATATTGTCAGGCTTGACTGCTCATCAAAAAGTTACTGAGACAACCATACCGGTCTTTGAAACCGGCATACCGGTCCATGAACCGACATACCGGTCCTAGAGGTCATAACTGTCATTTTTTAGAGTCGTTTGAGCTGTCAGACCGGTATATCGATCTTATAGATCGGCATACTGGTCTCAGAACTGAAAAACGTCTATAAACGGCTAGTTCTGTGCAAAATCTATAAATTGGCCATTTTTCTCACTTCTAAATTTCTTGCACATATATTCATCTTCTAATCATGTCAAAATATTCTTGAGAGTTTATAAATATATTCAAATCATTTTCTCTTCAAAATCAAATTTATAAAGCTCATTATTTTACATCTTCATATTTATTTAGTGTGCTTATAGGCAACAAGTTTTATGTTCTGGTCGGTTTCATATTTATTGGTATTAGTTGCATGTTTAATGGTTAAAGTTGTATGTTCAATGGTTATATGTTTTATGTTCTAGAAGGTTGCATCTTAGCCATTAGGCTCTTGGCACAGCTTAGGCAAGGCGTCAAAATAATCTCATATTTGTGGGAGTAGAATTTTTCACCATATTTAAGTGAGAGTAAATATCTATCTTTAGTAGACATAGAATTCTGGGTGTGTTATAAAATATTTGTATTCAATATTCTAATAGATTTCAGATTATATATCCGTAGATTTGTATTGTACTAAAATAAAAAGGTTGCATCTTAATGGTTATAAATTTCATGTTTTAAAAGAATTTATATTTATTGGTTAGCAAGTTGGCCGATTATCAAAGTGACAAATTTATTACTTAAAAAAAATAATTATTTAAATTTGACCGTCGGATTTGATCGAACGGTCGTATTACCGAGGGGTATGTGATACCCTCGGTTTTGTAGATAAGCCCAGCCTTCTTTGTGATGCCGCCTCTTTTCACAGTTCACATATTTTTGATACGTCAAGAACTTGTCCGCCACCAATTTCCAGGATACACTGGAAGCCAACAACCTAAGCCTCACCACTTGTGTCTTTATCATCCCCTCAATCAAGATTTGTACTTTATCTCTTCTCTCTTCATTCTCTTTTCCTTTGCCACCAATTCTCACACATATCGTTTATCCCTAGATTTTTTTTTCTTTCTTTCTAAAATATAAATATCTTGTAATCTACCTCTCCATAAATCTTCAACTTATTTCTTTTTTTGTTATGGCTTTGAATAGGGGATTAGAAAAACCCCACGTAGGAGAAATTTGTATAGAGACGATAATGTATGTGGGTGCTGTATGGATAGCATTTTTAGTGGGCTTAATGGTTGGATGGCTGTGGAATCCTAAATGGGCATTCTCTAGGATACACAAGGCGCTGCAAAATGAGAAACCTAAACCCTCTGTATTGCCCACTGAATTTGTTGATGGCAGGTACTTGAAATTTGTTTGCTGAATCCTGTTATTTCACTTATCAACATTGTTCTTGTTCTTGTTCTATTGGACTGGACTGTTCTTACTTTATTATTTGGTTCACATTGTAATGGAAGTTTTGATATTCTTTCATATATTATTATTAGAACTTGGAGGCTTGTACCTCATGCATTTGTCCAAAAGAGCATCTAGTTATGCATGAGATCCCCTGTAATTGCTTATGCATAATAGGGACAATCAATTGCATATAATTTGCTCAGACATGCCTTGGTATTTTTTCCATAATTATGGACAGTTGCTCACGAATGGATTATACTTGTGTAGTGCATCAGAGCTTAATCATGAACAGTCTAATGTGGTGACTGAGGAGGATTTTGAACATCTATGGCGGCTTGTTGAGATGAAAGACGGTGGTCCTACATGGATAAAAATGATGGATCGTTGTACTGAAACTATGAACTACCAAGCATGGCGGAGAGATCCCAAGGTCGGTGTCTATACTTATGTTACATTCAAGGCTTTTCTTTTAATGGAACAATCAACTTGTGCTTGAATGATTACTCTCATATGTGATATGCAGTCATCATTATTTCATAAATCAGCAGGGTCAGATCTCGGATGTTTTTTTGGGATCATGACTCTATTTGCTTTTTGGCTAACGGGTTTTTTATTTTGATTTTTAGACTGGCCCTCCTCAGTATCGTACTAGCACCATATATGAGAATGCCACGCCAGATTTGGTAAGGGACTTCTTCTGGGATGATGTGTTCAGATCAAAGTGGGATGACATGCTTGCATATTCTACAACAATAGAAGAGTGTCCCACCACAGGAACCATGGTAGTACAGTGGATACGTAAGGTGAGACTTCCAAAACACGTGGTATATAATTTTCTTGGTTGCATATGCTTATCCTTTTAAATGCTTTGTCTTGCAGTTTCCCTTTTTTTGTAGTGACAGGGAATACATAATAGGACGTCGGATATGGAAAGCAGGAAGATCTTACTATTGTGTGACAAAGGTATGAAGATTGAAGAACAAGGAAAACTTATCCTTAACTTTTTTTTTTTTAAGATAACAATAGAACTGATTGCAGCAAAATGTGTGCAGTTAAGTAGACATTTCACTAATTGTGTAGGGAATTAAGGTTTTGATTTAGGGTAACTTATGCAGACTGCTTTATGAGTTTAGCTACACATGGTGATGGTGAGAATGAAAAAGGTCAGTGCTGCAGGATTAGAGTATGTTGGTTAAGGATTGATTTTCTTTTGGAGCTTTCCCCTATTTTACCTGAGTGGATAGGTCATTCTTAAACGATCGACATTTGAGGAAGTTGTTCGAGAAGGCTGTGTGTGGATATTAGAACTATATTGAACTCCTCAAACTAGTGATTGACCCCAAACCCATTTGTTGGTGTGAAATAACAGATGGTTTATGCACCTTGAATTTAGGGGATGATGACAATCACATAATGATTAGAAGTTGGAAGAAACTTGAAGAGAGAATGAAAGATGAAGCATCAAGGACAAACACTTCTGTCAGAAATGCTGCTTGATCGCCTTCTATGAATTTTTCCGTTGTGTTAACCATCTTTTACTGTTATAATTTCATAATTATTGGAGTTCTTGGTGGGATGATTATCTGTTTCGGTTTCAGGGAGTGCCCTGTACTTCTCTCCCACGGCGTGACAAACCTAGACGCGTTGAACTGTGCTACTCAAGTTGGTGCATTCGACCAGGTAGACTGTCTCTCTTGTTTCTTTTAATTTAGAGGCAGACTTTCTAGGATATATTTGGTGTTCATAATCTTATTCAGTGTGTAATGTAGTCTTAGATTCTTTAGAATCAATTGTTAACCACCACCTGAATTCTTAATCAGTGGAGTCGAGAAGAGGTAACAGCCAGCTGACTGCTTGTGAGGTGATACTCTTCCACCATGAAGATATGGGCATCCCACGGGAAATTGCAAAGCTTGGCATAAGGCAGGGGATGTGGGGAGCTGTCAAGAAGATTGACCCTGGATTACGTGCGTACCAAAAACACAGAGCATCTGGTGCACCACTCTCTCGGCCTGCTATTATGGCTCAAATCAACACCAAGGTTGATCCAAATTACTTGAGAGCTTTAGAAGGTGTTGAAGATTTGTCAAAGACTGAAGTGGAAGTTACATCTGACAAACCATTGGCAAAGTTTATAATTCTAGGTGGGGCTATTGTCCTTGCTTGTAGTCTTAATGGAGGACTCTTGCCTAGGGCATTTATATTTGGTGTGGCCAGAAGGTTTGGGAATATGGGAAAGAAATTGTAAATGCGTGCTCTAGAATTTACTTACCTAAGGTCATCAATTAATTGCTTACATTTTGGTGAGAGAGCCAAATTATTTGATAGATAGCTGTATTATTTGCACAGTGAAACTGCTCTGAGTTCCAATTAGCTAAAAAGAAGAGAGTTTTAAGATTTATATATTTGTTATTTGATTTCTTTTTACAGCATCATTTATGAAAGATTGACTATACTGGTATGAATCTCCAGATATATTCAGATATGATTATACATTATGCATCTGCAAGTTTGGCAGTTGAATGTTTTCCACTTCCTCGTTTGCTTTTGCCAGCACACTTGGGATTGATGCTGGGGCAACTCCTTTAAATTCCTGCACATATATGGCTCTATATTTTTCATCAAACAAATTAAAAGACTTGAAAACACAATGTTAAGGAATGGTCTTCTCTTTCCTAAATTTTGGAATGGTTTCTGTTAAAGAAATAAATCCCAAATGCACCTGCAAAAGCAGGCACTGTTGTTGCATATGTATTACCCATAGCCATTAATTGTACTATTATGTGGATGGGGAGCTTTTCTGCAAATAATAATATATAAATTCTGAAATTTTTTCATCAGTTCACCTAAAAATTAAAAAGTGTATATCAAACGACCACCAAATTTAGTGTTGCGACATTTCAAGTTAGAGAGAAAAATTAACTCTGTGTCACGACACCAATTAACCCAGTATCGTGCACCAAATCTGAAGACGAAAATAAGCTAATTTAAAACTAGTGCCCTGACACCAATGCGATAGAGTTATGAATTAAATAGGAAACTTGATTTTTATGATATATATATAATGGAAACGCTTATGGTCAACCAAGAACAAGGAGATAAAAAAATAATCAAGAGAAATAAATTGAAGAACTAAAAGACCGAAGATTGACAACCTTCACGATTTGTCTTCTTTATCCTATTCTCTTGATTATTCGTCTATGTTTATTATGTTAAACATGATGATTAGGTTTATCTTTTTCATCATGAGTTAGATCTTTTTTTAAGATTGTAATGAAACCCAATATGAACTTTTGATTAATCGAATCTCTTTAATAATTGAATTGTGACATTCTATGCATAATTGTTTATTTTATCTTGTTTTTAATGTTTTATATTGATTCATGACCAATAGGATTGATTTGGTAATAATGAACTTGAAAACAAAATTAATGTTTAGACCTAGTTAAAATATCATGCTATCTTATTCAAATGAATAAATTTTCGTACATGATAGACATATATACATGTAGGACATGTGTAACCTATAACGGACTTGAACATAATGAATTCTTCTTAACTTGATTAACATAAGAATATAGTTAGTGGATTAAGAATGGTGTTTTTATCATATCATCAGAAAAGGTTAGTAGATAATTTCATGTATAGGTTAACAATTTATTATAGTTGTCAATCATAAAGAGATGAGAAAGATTTAAGTGAATATAGTAAGGAATTGTAATCATAGGTTTTTTTTCTTCTTTCTTTCTTTTTTTTTTTTTTTTAATCTTGCTTATTTTTACTTTATTTCACTTAATTAATCTTTCATAATTGATAGTCTAATAAGATTGTGGTTGAGAAATTTTGATATTTGACATTAATAATATTTTTTTACGGAATCGATCTTTCTATATTATTTATACTATAATTGCGTGGTATACAAAATAGCTATCAGTGGACATTTCAACAACAATTCATTTTACAGTTTCTTTATTAAAATTTTACTCGTGGTATTAAAGAGGGATGATGAAATTTTCGTCAAACTTGATAAGAAACACATAGTTTATAAGAGTGAAAATATTATTATCCCTATTAAAAAATATATTGCTTCCAAATACGGAATCAAGATTTTTAACAATATGTAATTATTTTACATATATATATATATATATATATATATATATGTCAATAACTAACAGTTTTTTGAACTACAAGGCATAGAGAAAGGTTGCAATTAGGCAAAAGAATGATAAAAACTGAATTAAGAATTTCTTAGTAATCTTTACATAATACATAACTAATGACATGCAAATGATTAATATAACTCAATAAGGAATGATGGTCTCGAAACAGTGGAGCCCATCGAGCTCCGGAGCAAACCTCGGCAAACTCCTGATCACAGTTGGTCTCTTGAGGCGTTGATAACTAGAATCCTCGACTAGACCATCTTCTCACTCACGTCTATAGGTGTTCATTAGCAGGAGTAAATTTTCATTCGAAAATAGATCCAACGTCAGATATATCAAGTCCTAATATATACATTTCAAAAGTAATTACATATCCTTTATGTTCAAACCAGTTAACTATTTGTTCTTGGAATCAACCAAAAGAAAGTTTGTATTGACTACAATTGCATACAGGTCCTCTGTTTGCTTCAACTGACATTTCACTTTGTATCCTTTATGTTCAAACCAGTTCGGTTGAGGCGGCCGCCTCAAGGCGCCGCCTCGCGGCGACGGCGCGTTCAGGCAACCGCCTCTTTCGATTTTTCGAAGGCGGCCGCCTCAGGCCGCCTGACGTCAAATCGGCGTGAGGCGGCCACCTCACTCGAAATACTTTTTTTAAAATTTTTAAAATTTTTAAAATGAATCGACGACGTTTTGAGAGCCCCAAAACATCGTCGTTTCGGTTTCATTATAAAAAAAAAAGAAGAAGAAAATTACGGTTTCTCATTGTCGGCCTCTTCTCTGCTCTCTCTCTCTCTCAGTCGAAAACCTCTCTGCTGCAAATCGGCAACGTCTCTGCTCACGACAAATCGGCGTTGTCTCTGCTCAGTGCTCACATCTCTGTTCTGGTCTCTCTCTCTCGACGTGTTCTGTTCTGATCTCTCTCTCTCGACGTGTTCTGTTCTGATCTCTCTCTCACGTCTCTGCTCAGTGCTCACGCCAAATCGACGTGTTCTGTTCTGTTTCTCTCGGCGACGACGAAGGTAAGAAGCTTAATTGAATTGTTTATTAGGGTTTTCCTTACGAAATTCCTTAACCGACATTTCACTTTGTATTTCATGCCCTTTTTTTTTTGCCACACAAAGCTCCGAATTAATTTTTTTTTTTAAAAAAAAGTAAAATAAAATAATAATAATAATAATATAATTACATTAAAAGTAAAATAAGAAAATAAGTTAATTAAATAAAAAAAAGTGAATTAATTGAATGATATTATGATAGATACTTTATTTAATTGAACGATATATGATAGCTTATTTATGGATTTTTTATCATTAGTTTTAATTCTTTGGTATCATATTTGTATGGTGACGTGATACCATAAATCAATAATTATATAACATATAATAATAATTTTTAATTTTTTTATTATTAACACTCGTGGAAATGTATTATTTGATTGTTGCATAAGTGACGTAATATCACTATCACATAATAAATTTTTCGTGCTTAGTGGATGAAGACAATACAAGTGAAGGAGGTTCTTTGGAGGATGACTCATCTGACGATGAGAGAGATTTTGACCCAAACTTCATGCCCCTAGACACAAATGATAGCTTATTTAGGGATTTGTTATCAATAATTTTTTGAACATAGTATTTTGGATTTAACATGTTTTTATTATTCTGATTTACAATTTTAATTATTTTTTCGATTTTCGGATTGAGGCGCCCGCCTCGCTGCCTCGAGGCGGTCCGGCTCGCTGCCTCGAGGCGGTCCGACTCGCGCCTCAATGGCCGGCCGCCTCGAGGCGCCGCCACGTATTTTTAAACATTGCATCCACTGTCAATAACATTAATTAAAAAGAGATAATAGTGTTACATACAGTGTGCGTATGCTCAGACATCTCTGTACCAATCAGAGGAGAAAATGACTGCCATTTGAAAAACTAACTAGACTCTCTTCCTAAATCTAGAAGGATTTTCATGGTAACAATTAATATTGATAGTTAATAATACTTGGTCAACTAATAAATCTCAGCAAATTATTGAACACAAAACCCACCACTAATGGTTATGTGCAATGTAATGAACATAACCAACCATAAAAACATTAACTTAAATTCATCATATTTCTTCTATTGCTGAATCTTCACTTCTCTCAGCGCAAACTACAAAAGCAGGCGACACATAAGTAGGATGCCTTAAGACTTCTACATAACTAAATGTCAAAGGAAATATTCAACACCGTCACATAAGTAAAAGCAAGAAAAAGGCATAATCTCTGAAGCTACAACACTCCTTGGGAAAAAAATGCTGAGGGAGACACGAGTAGAAGCCAATTAAGTTCTAGCACAACCCGCAAAGAATCAAATGATTTGGGAATTCAGGTTATGGTAAACTTTAGTGCTTGTTTATCGCATTAACACGAACATCATATCACTAAAATACAAATCAATCAATCAATCATAACCATTTGAATCAATAGCACTGAAATTAGGATTGCAATCAGTACTAAATCACAAATCATACCAAAATAACAAATATAATATGTCAAGAAGCATAGGAAAATGATACAATAAGTCAAGAAGCATAGGAGAATGATAATATTCATCTTATGATTAGAAACTTGATGTATCGGATACTAATGTCAAAATACACTGCTCAAAATAGAACTAAAACAAAATAAAACTGTGCTACCACTTAGCTAAGCACCTGCGTCCTACATTCCAACAAACCAAAAAACAAAATAAAAAAGAACGAATTCAGACTCAACTGAATGCGGTGTGTTTAATCAAACAAGCTGAATCCCATGTCGTCATCACTCTCTTCCTTTGGTTCTTCCTGCTTATAACCAAAAAAAAAAATCCAAAACAAACAATTAAGCTAAGAGAATCAACATATAATTTTCTCATAAATATTAAATTCCCACCTAATAAACACAAAACAAATACCTTTTTCTCCTCAGCAGCAGGAGCAGCAGCTGTGGCACCACCAGCAGGGGAGGCAGCGGCAGCAACGGGTGCCGCACCACCACCACCAGATCCAACATTCATGATGAGATCATGTAAGTTTCTCTTATCAGCCAGCTTTGCAAAAAGGCTGGCCAGTAAGACTCTACTGACAAATTCGCTGCCTTAACCAAGGCCGCAATCTTCTCCGCCTATATATTACATTAATATACAAAATAAATACCTATTTAACAATTAAAAAAAAACCAACAAACAATTAAATTGAAAAAATATAAATAATTTACAGTGACTGCGATTCCGTCATCGTAGAGAATCAAAGAGGCATATGTGCAAGCTAGTTCTCCTGCCGACATTATTGCAATTGATATTGTTATCTGCAAGTTTTTGAAATGAAATTAATTCATATCAAATCAGTAAAACTATTAATCAGAAACAGATCTTGATATGAGAGAGAGACGATAAAATACCTCAGACTGCTTATGGCTTGTGCTGCGTCCCCGTTGAGAAATGTGAAGTGAAGGGGTTTTATTAACAGAAACGAATCTAGGGTTTTGAATTATCATTGTCAGATCATTATGGGCTTGGCTGTTATAAAGAAGATAAAAGCCCAATATCAATTTTGGTCCATTTAAGAGGCCTAGATTTGCTTGTTATTTATTGTACAATTTTTTTTTTTTTTGCTTCCAATTCAAAAGCAAAAACTCCTGGACTTGGACGATATGTTTTCTTTTTCTCCCCCCTTCAAAGAAATTCAATAGAATAACTAAATATTATTTTACAACTGGCCAACTCGGTTTATTAATTTTGTTCTTCTAATTATTATTTTTGCCTCATACATAAAAAGTTCATGTCCTTGTACGGAAATGCCTAATGATTCCCTAATCACTTATTAAACACATAAACATGCTTAATCTAGTAATTAATAATCCTCGCCTGCTAATGTGGACCAACGCGTATAATAATATCCTAACTAGCTTGTAAATTATTTTCATTAAATTTTACAACTCAATTATTTCATCCTTACCAAACTAATCCCCAAAATCCAAAAACGTCAAATCCCTTGTCCCAAAATGGAAAACCAAATTCACAGACTCGTCTATGTGTCTAGTCGTAAGTGGTCAAGAGCCATGAGATCCCAAGGAAAGACCATAGGTTTAGTGCCTCCATGAAGGTCTCTTATCACTCATGAAAAAATCCCACAAGGACACCAATCTTGCCATTGTATTAATTTTTGTACACTCAGGTTAGTTTTCCCCTACAGAGGATCTCTCCACTTACCTTTCTGATTGTAGTGGTGAAATGATGTCGTGTGTGGAGGTGATAGGGGCAGGACATGAGACACGTGTGAAAGTGGAGAGATTAGAGAAGGATATGTGTGGAAAGAGTAGGCATGTGTTCTTTAGAGAGGTTGCTTGCTGCTGCTAGATCCGGTAAAGGTTCCGGTTCGGAATCAGAACCGAACCGGAACCTGACCGGTTCGGTTAGGATTCTTATCTTAATCGAACCGGTTGGAACCACTGGAATCGTTGGAATCCTAGGGTTCCAACAGTCATCCAGCGGTTACTAGCCGTTGGGTGACAAGATCCAGCCCAACAGCT
Source organism: Zanthoxylum bungeanum (assembly GCA_019454045.1). NCBI lineage: Eukaryota > Viridiplantae > Streptophyta > Magnoliopsida > Sapindales > Rutaceae > Zanthoxylum > Zanthoxylum bungeanum. The sequence goes on from SKCR01041552.1 coordinate 13,205, forward strand.
AGTAACCGTTGGGCTGGGGGGCAGAGAGCCGTTGCTCCCTGCCCCAATTTCCAATAAATTGTTTTTTGAGATTTCCCAAATTACCCCTAATAACGGTAATAAAACGGTTAATTTTATGGGCATTTTAGGTATCACAAAAATATTCTAAAAATGTATAAATATGGGTGATTTTTCATTATTTCAACACACCAATTTCTCAATTCTCAATTCTCTCAATAGTCTCAATTCTTACAATTCCCTTATTCTCAATATTTAAATAACAGCCACAGATGATGATTGATAATTAAATATTTAAATAATTGTAAAATTACAATGGGGCAAATATCTTTCAAATGTAATGGAACTACGTGATTTTTGATTCCTCTCACCCCTGGAGGATACATATGCAATTTAAGTTTTTTAAAATTTAAGTTCAAGCTCTTTAATTTAAATTTTTTTTGTTAGATAAGAATTTTATTTGTAATTTAGTGTAATTATGTAATATAAGTTTATTATATAAATTCAAATTCATAATTTTAAATTATTTTATTTTATTAATCTCAAATTTTTATTTTCAAAAAAATAAAACCGAATAGAACCGAATGGTTCGGTTCCGGTTCGGAACCGAACCGAACCGCCGGCCACCTCTAACTACTGTTTTTACCAAGTTTTTTTTAACATCATTAAGCCTGATGTTAATGTCTTTGACAAGAAAGATTATTAGCAGTGGCGTCTCATTAACAGAATTGTGAGAATTGAATTTTGTTCCGTCAATTCATTGACCCAAATTTGGGACAATTATTAATTTTTTTAAAAATTTCCACATTTCCTAAATTTATTGGTTATTTTGGGTGACTTGCATACGACAGCGCGCTTGTATTTCACTCCATTGATCAGTTTACAAATTTGTTGATGGTGTTTTCAGGCACTATGGTATTTAAAGCAGCACGACAGGGGCAAAAAGGTAATCCCATTCTTGTTCAGGATCATTAATGCCGACCCGACCCATAAAAAGCCAGCAGTAAGGGCCCGAGCACTTTGCAATAAGAGGCCGAGCACCTTATGGTTACAGACCGACCACAACAGGAAGAGACCGAACATTTTATGATCGGCAACCGAGCACTTTGGTTCGAATGACCGAGCATTATCAGATCGACAGCAGCATTCTCAATTCAAAAGATCATTATGACCGACCTCATGAAGACCGACCAGATGGCGAGATATGCTCCGGAAGATGACACCCTATTCTTGCGGATAAGAAGACAGTCCTACCTTCATAAGAGATACTGATGAAGACAGTGTCCTAGAAGGATAAAGGAAGTAGAGGTAGATTTGATTAAGGAGTCCTTGTGGGAACAGAAGATTGTTTCAACTAGGAATCCTCATACTAGAAGGAATCTGATTTCTTCACTATTATAAATAGAAGGGTAGAGTATGTGTAAGAGGGATGAGAATCAAGATCAAGCTCATTGTGAATTAAACTTGTAAAGCACGAGAGATACAAGTTTCAACAATAAAAGTACAGTTCTGTTTGTGTCCGTGGACGTAGGTTGGATAAATATCCGCCGAACCACGTTAAATATCCTTGTTGATTGATGTATTTATCTGTCTTTTGCTAAATTTACTTTTGGTTTCCCCTATAACCAAACAAATTCACTATTGAAGGAGGATTACCTCGGGAGCGATATTCCATATTGCCCTGAGACCAAAATCCACTGTCAACAGTTGGCGCCGTCTGTGGGGAATTTCAACAAAAAGCAATTTACGGAAAAGACAATGGCAGAAGGCGGAAATCATCAATCTTCAGGGAGTCCCGCAACAGACTGGATGAAAAAGATGGAAGAAAGTATGAAATTCATGATGGATCGGCTGGAGAGAATGGAGGAAACGAACAACGAAAGACCCGAAGTCGGAACCAGTCGAAGAAGAGGAGAAAAAGCAGAAGGGAAAGGGGTGATAGATACAAGTGAAGACGATGGACCCAGAAGGAAGGGCCCTTACGGGATAAAATCCGTAGTTGTAGAAAAAGATTCACAAACAGAGGACACATGGGAAGAAGAAGAAGGAAGACCATCATCAGATCCCTCCTATGATAGTCTCCGCGACTCCAGAAGAGAGGACAGGGAGAATAGCGAAAATATGCGGGAAATTCCAAGGCATGAGGAGTGCCACACCCGGGGCAATGGACGCACAGAGGGGCACAGAAGACGACATGGCGGTACAACCAGTGAGATAAAGTCTTGGTTAAAAAAGAAGATGACCAAGTGGGGGGTAGGCCTCAAGATCGATGCAAGTGATGCCCAGGACAGTGAGGAGGAATCTCCCCTCACGGAAGAAATAAAGTCGGTAAAATTCCCAAGGCGATTCAACATGCCGACCATGGCACCTTACAAAGGCCACTCTGACCCGAAATCCCACATCGAAAGCTTTTTCCTATTGATGAAAGTCCATGGAGTGGTAGGAGATGCCATCTGCAAAGTGTTCCCCCTAACTTTGGGTGGACCCGCCATCCTATGGTACAGAAGTCTGGCCCCGGGGAGCATCGGAAGCTTCACACAGCTTAAAAAGTCGTTCGTTCGACACTTTAAAGGGGCATGCGTCCCCAAGAAGACGATTGGAGAATTGAGGCTTATGAAGCAAGAAGATGACGAGCCCCTAAAAATTTTCATCGAGAGATACCACAATATGGTACTCGAGGTCGGAGGGTACGAGTCCCAAGAGGCCCTGAAAGTTTAAAGGGAACCCTAAGGGTCAGGAAACTATGGACTCATCTAAGAATCCAAGACACACCAATTATGCTACCACTCTAGAGGTAGCCCGGAAATTTATCTTGTTAGAAAGCGAAGAAAAGATCTCCCGAAGGGGGACGGCCATTCGAGAAAGAACAACAAGAACAGAGGCGCCCCGACGACCGGACAGGGAATTCAAAAAATTCAAATCGAGACCCAAAGAATTCAAACCAATACCTCGAAGAGATCAGGAAAGAGGGATCACGACACAGGTGAATCATGTAGTTCGAGAAGAAGCGTATATTCCCTTGAGCAAGCCACCGGGGCAAATCATCATGGAGATACAGGAAAAAGGCCTCTTGATAGAACCGACCTCAGGAGATTCCCCCCGGATAAAAGAAATAAGAATCTTACTGTGTACATCATAATCTGAGGGGACACACAATGGACGAATGCAAGGATCTACGGGAACAGATGGAAGACCTAGCCCGAAATAGGTATCTAAATAGTTTATCGACCATGAGGCCATGGCGGCCAGACAGATGGCACGAAACTGAAAAGTGAACATCATCGCAGGAGGGAGAACACTGGCCGAAAACTCTAACCGGTCAAGAAAAAGCTATAGCCGAATACAGGGGACAAAGGTGCTGGAAACGGAAAGGTCCCCGGTACCACGAGGAAGTCGGTCGGTACCCATAATGTTCACCGACGAGGACGCTCGATGGTGTGGTTTGCCCAATGAAGATGCGCTAATAATCAAAGCTACAATCAGCGGCACAGAGGTGGATAGAATCCAGGTAGATCCCGGAAGCGCGGTAGACATAATCTCCAAAGAAGCTTTAGAAAGCCTGGGAGTGGAGTACGTAACCCTAACTAATGACGGCACCCCCCGGTACGGTTTTGGAGGCTCAACGGTCATCCCGCTGGGGAGAATACAACTGGCAACAACCATCGGAACTCACCCCAGGACCCAGACATTTATGGTAAACTTTACCGTGGTAGACTGCCTGAGCAGTTACCAAGTCATTGTCGGCCGACCTTTTATGATGAAAACAAAGGCTGCAATGTCCTGTTATTACTTAAAACTAAAATTCCCTACCCGAGAAGGGATCGGAATCATATGCGGAAGTCAGAAGATAGCCCGTAGTTGTTTCACCACTCTCTCACGAGAAACCCTCTGCATCGAAGAAAGCACCAGGAAGAGGCAGAGGGGGGAAGACGAGGAAAATCCAAGGAAGGACCCGGGGCCTCGCCCGGATAAAGTTGCCCGGCTAGGAACAACTAAAGAGTTAGAAGAAATAAGACTGTTCGGACCGAAAAAAGCATAAAGATAGGGGGAACTTGGACGAAATCCTAAAAAAGGGCCTGCTAGAATGTCTACGGGAGTACCCCGACATCTTCGCGTGGAGACACAATGACATGCCCGAGATTGACCCAAAGTTCATCAGTTACCGCTTGGTAGTAAACCCGTCACACAAACCGGTCAAACAGGAGAGAAGAATCTTTAATCAAGAACAGTGCAGAACGGTGGCGTCCGAAGTGGAAAAACTGTTAAAAGCTGACTTCATCAGAGAAGTCAAGTACCCAGAATGGGTGTCAAACGTGGTGTTAGTGAAGAAGTCCAATGGAAAATGGAGGATGTGCGTAGATTTCACCGACCTTAATAAAGCATGTCCAAAAGACAGCTTTTCTCTACCGAATGTGGATCAACTGGTAGACGCAACAGCCTGCCAAGGACTACTAAGCTTCATGGATGCCTTCTCAGGGTACAATCAGGTCAAGATGCATCCTGCAGACGAGGAGAAAACCACTTTTATCACCGATCAAGGACTGTACTGCTACAAAGTAATGCTCTTCGGACTGAAGAACGCAGGGGGAACTTTTCAAAGGTTGGTAAACAAAATTTTCAAACCACTCATCGGCACTTCAATGTTGGTATATGTGGACGACATGATAACAATGTCCAGAGAACCAAGAGGTCACGTAACTGACCTAAAGAAAACTTTCAATTGCTGAGAAACACAATTTAAAACTCAATCCAGAGAAGTGTGCATTCGGAGTGGCCTCAGGAAAATTTCTAGGCTATATGATGAGTTCCCAGGGTATAGAAGCCAACCCCGAGAAGATACAAGCCGTGCTGGATTTAAAATCCCCCAGAACAATTAAAGAGGTGCAAGGTCTAACAGGCAGAGTCGCTGCGCTCAACCGATTCATCTCTCGGGCGACCGAAAAATGCCATCCCTTCTTCAAAGTCATCAAGAAGGCCCAAAAGGGGATCGTCTGGGCGCCGGAATGCGAGGAAGCCTTCCAGCAGCTAAAACAATATCTAGCACATCCCCCACTGCTTGCTAAACCTCTCCCAGGAGAAACATTATACTTGTACTTGGCTGTTTCAAAATACGCAGTGAGTTCGGTACTGGTGCAAGAGGCCGACCAAATCCCGAGACCAGTATACTATGTCAGCAAGGCTCTATTGGATGCAGAGACTCGGTATCCCGTGCATGAACTAGTCGCCCTATCCTTGATCACGGCAGCACGGAAATTACGACCTTACTTCCAGGCCCACCCTATCGGAGTTTACACCAATTACCCCATGCGGCAGATCTTACAAAAGCCAGAAGCCTCGGGAAGGCTAATGAAATGGTCGGTGGAGCTAAGCGAGCACGACACTTCCTACCTCCCAAGGGTAGCAATAAAAGGGCAGGCCTTGGCAGATTTCGTTGCGGAACTCGCGGAACCCCAAATATTGACTACAGAGGAAAGCAAATGGGAAATGTCAGTGGACGGGTCTGCTAGCTCATAGGGCAATGGGGCAGGAATCGCACTGAAAAACAGTGAAGGAGAAGAAGTGTTGTTTGCCTTGAAATTTTCCTTCAAAGCCATAAACAATGAGGCGAAATACGAAGCAATCTTGGCCGGATTGAGGCTATGCACGGTGGTGGGAGTCCACGACGTAGTAGTAAGGAGTGACTCTCAGCTAGCCATTCAACAACTAAAGGGAGGAATTCAGGCCAGGGAGCCGACTATGATAGCCTACTTGGCCGAAATAAAAAAGTTGATGGAGAAAATGGGGAACGTACGCTTTGAACAAATCGGGCGAGAAGACAACTGTGAAGCAGACTCCCTGGCCCGGCTCGCATCCTCAATGAAGACCGAGGACCCCAAAATAATCCCTCTCATATGCCTCCGAGAAATAAGCATAGGGGAGCTGGAGGTAGATATAGTAGAAGAGGAAGGCAAAAACTCATGGTTGCAACCAATTAAGAGATACCTGGAAACATGGGAAACCCCTAAAGACAAAAAGGAGGCCAAGAAGCTAAAATTCAAGAGCACCAAGTTTTCCCTGATCGAAGGGGTGCTCTACCGGAGAGGCTACATCGTACCCCTCCTGAGATGTCTAGCAGAAGAGGAAGCAGATTATGTGCTCAGGGAAATTCACGCGGGCATCTATGGAAGTCACGTTGGAGGAAAATCAATCGCCTTCAAAGCCTTGAGGCAAGGGTTTTACTGGCTGACCATGCATCGGGACGGTGTGAGAGTAGCTCAGAAATGTGAAGGTTGTCAGAAAAATGCCAACCTCCACCATCAACCGGCAGAGCAGTTAACCACCTTATCCAGCCCCTGGCCATTCGCGCAGTGGGGGCTAGATATCATAGGACTAATGCCAAAAGGGCGAGGGTAGGCAAAATATGCAATCGTGGCCATAGACTATTTCACAAAATCGGTAGAAGCCGAGCCCCTATCCACCATCACGGAAAAGAAGGCCACAAGATTTTTAAAGAAGAATATTATCTGCAGGTTCGGAATTCCCCGGGCAATCATCACCGACAACGGAAAATAATTCGATAGCAAGAGATTCAGGAATCTATGCGAAGACCTCTAAATCGCTTTAAAATTCGCCTCGCCAGCCCATCCCAAGTCAAACGGACAGGTTGAGGCAACAAACAAAACCATCAAGGCAAACCTCAAAGCTCGGCTCGGATCATGCAAGGGCTTATGGGTCGAAGAATTACCAGAAGTGCTATGGGCACATCGGACGACCTACAAAGATTCCACAGGGGAGATACCGTTTTCCCTATCTTACGGATGTGAGGCCGTCATTCCAGCAGAAATCGGGGTAGCAACTCACAGGGTCCGCCACTTTGGGAATGAGCAGAATGAAGAACTTATCAAAAACCACCTCGACCTGATCGAGGAAATGAGAGAAAAATCAGCTATGAAAGCGGCAGTCTACCAACAAAGAATGGCCCGCTTCTACAACAGATGAGTTTGAACCCGCTCCTTCCTCCCGGGCGACTTAGTATTGAGAAGGGTCACCTTAAACACCCGACGACCAGAGGAGGGCTCGTTAGGTGCCAAGTGGGAAGGGCCCTACAAAATCACAGAGGTGGTAAGGCCAGAGGCTTACGTCTTAGAACAGCTGGACGGCACAAGATTAAAAAAACCATGGAACGCCGAGATGTTGAGAAAATACTTTCAGTAAATTCTCTCTTCCTTCTTTTCTTTTGCAGCAACCCGACAAGGGACAGAAATTCATTACAAAGCCTCTCTCAAAATGACCCGCAGAGAGTTGTAAGAAGGGCATTATGTCCCCGAATATAAATAAAACTTTCTTTTCCAAAATTTTGACCCACTCTTCTAAAATAAAAATAAAAATAATATATAATTTTGTGAACCGTATTCAAAACTCCGGGGACATACTCAATACAACGATCCAGGGTTAAAAGCATGAAAACCGCAACTACCCGACCACGGCTACCACCATAAAGAAACACAGGTCACACCAGAATCATTCGATTCCATATAAGCATTAAACAGCAGTGACGAATGTGAATCAGAGTATAGATCCATGAGAAGCATAGCACGGGGAGGGATGATACCTCCTGTAGGCATTGCATTTTTGCTTATCAGCCCGTTGATGAGTCTCGTATGGAGACACTACCTCTTTAGTTGTGAAAGCCGCGGGAAACAGACGTTGGAAGGGTAAAGTTGGAAATTAGCATTTTGTCAGAGTTAATTCGCGTGTTTCGCTTCGGGTTCGCTTGTTGGACCTCTGTTTTAAAACACACCAAACCCATTAAATCACATCCAAAAATAATTAAAACATTTAAAATACATGTCACAAATTAAATTAAAACCAATTAAATTAAACATAAATTAAATTAAATTAAATCACATTCTTAAACTAAATAAATCCAATTAAATTAAAACACATGACACAAATTAAATCACCTTCCTAAATTAAATTAAATCATTTTCCTAAAATACATAAATCACTTCCTTTAATAAAAGATTTTCCCTATCACATACTAAATTAAAAATACCTCCTAATTAATACACAAATTTGATTCATTCCCCAACAAGGTAAAACTCATCCCCTTGCCTATAAAAATAACCCTTCTCCACACATTCAAATCCAGGACTGCCCTCAACCTCACACAAATCACACGCTCAACCAACCCTAGCTCAACACTCAGCAACACCACGCCCCAAAGAACTCACGCCATTAACTCACGTACTGACCCTCCACACGCCTAGCCTACCAACCTCAACTTCAAGTCATCTTGCCCACTCAATTCGCAAGCCCTCACACACCAAATAAGCCTGCCCCCTGCACTTAACACCCTCACGTAGCAACACCCACGGCTGATTCAAACGCAGCCACTTTACGCACCTAGCTACCTGCCGCATTCATCAACTGCACACACGAACAAAATCAACGTCACATGTCTCATTTAATTCACGTTAAAGCCCCTTAGCAAGCCACATATCCCTTCACGTTAAAGCCATATTTACCATCTGCCTCACGCCAAAATTGGCCTCAAGCCTTGCTTCTCTTTAACAAGTACGTCCCAGCCCCTGGAACTCAACCTCACAGCCCCCTTAAAAGCCTTCACGCCTCAGTCCAAAAATAGCAGCCCTCTGCCTTAAAAACTGCCTAAAACAGTCCCCGAAACTACCCAAAACAATCCCCGAAACTACCCAAAACAGTGACCAGAAAATACCCTTAAAACAGCAGCGAAACGGAGTGAAAACAACAACCCGAACCCAAAACAGCGAGGAAAGATGTTGAGTTAACAAATCGGAAAAGTATCGGATCAATCACCCTTCCAACGGACGTGTAACACCCTTTCTTGAGACGACAAAAGAGATTAGACCTGAGGGCACCTTTTTACTTATCTTCTTTCGTTTTATTTTATTTATTTTGAAATATTATTGCATGAGAGTCGTTTGAGGCATGATGTGATTGTTAGATGAGCGGGGTATGTGTTCCCCTTTTGTGGTATATCGGATGGAAACCCGGACGTAAATTCCGTAGCCGATTCCGAATGGATGGTATTACGGTCTGCACTCGGGATACAACTCCACGTACCACTTAAGATACACATATCTCGTCTCATCCAAATTTGTATGTGAGCATGTTATAGTTTATAGGTTGTTTATTTATTATTTTAAGCATGATTTAATTTAGTTTATTATTTAATGTTCGAAGCATGATTATGTTATTTAGGCATGTCATTTCTTTATTCTTTATGCATGATGCTTTGTTTAGTTTATGTTTATGTTTAAGTAGTTATTTGTTTACTTTGGTTTAATGGTTCAATATGCTCATTGTGTTATATTGCGTGGAGTTATTTGGATGAAAGCATGTTAGATCTAAGTACCCTTGAGCATGAATGTTGAATAGATTCGGTTAGTTTATTACACAAATCATATCATCACAAGTGACATAAGTAAGGGACCATTCCGAACCCAACGGTTTGAGGTCTTCCCTTGCGAGGGGTGAGTGCGGCCTTAAATCTTTGTCCCGGTTCACACTGGGTGGCGACTCCATGTTATTTCGTACTCCCAACTAGGCCGCGAGTCTAGAATAGCGTCGTCAAGTTCTGTGTCCTACAGTCTGGCGACTCCACTGGGGATAAAAGAATTGGCCCCGAAATCATGTCTTGTGATGTGTATAATTTGTTCTTTAATTAATCGTTTCTATAGTGAGTTGAAATGGGTTTAATCAAAGGCTTTGTTGAAGCTAGGTGATGGTTGGGTGTCTTCCTTCACTCACTACCCTTCGGGGAAAAACTGTGAAGACACCGAGATAATCATTACTTGTAGCTCGTTGTGACAAACTAGTTTGGTGGACTCGTTGTTTATTCCTTACACCAAGCGATAAGAGCCTAAGGGGCTTGGGTACTTAAGAGAGCCTCGCTCCACCCTCCCTCTGGGGAATCTACAACGGGAAATCCATTCGACAGTTAGTCACACACCATAACTCGTTGGCATGTACCGTAAGGTATAAAAAAGGTGCATTCACTTGGACGCTCGAACCCTTGAGTGGGGAGTCCTAGTTGTGGGTAATCCTTCGTCAAACGAGAGCCTTTGTCCACACTCCCGTAAACCCACATGTGAACCATAGTTGTATGACTTATTGGGGCCACCCTTTATGCTTTTGATAACCACATGCATATTATGTCTCATACATCCCATGCATCTCATGCATACATGCATCATGTTAACCCTCGTGTCTTAAAATCCATCATAGATATCCGTTGGGTTAGGAAAAATAAGACTTGTCGAAGAAGAGTTTAACAAACATGGATATCGAGAAAAGGAAATCGAGAAACAGAGAAATTTACAGCAGAGATAGAAAGACCATTGGGGGCCTTCAGAAAAAAAAAGGAAAAAAAGAAAAAAATGGAAAAAAAAAAGAAAAAAAAAAGAAAAAGAGAAAAAAAAAAAAGAGAAAAAAAAATTTTGTTTTTAGTCATTGATAGTTAGACATAAGTCCGATGATGAAATTGATTGCTTTAGGGTGAAACCTTAGAAACGATAAACCATTGACGTGCTTTTATCTGATAATTTGAGTAATTGATCTATGTTAGACTCATAAGCACTTGATTATGGTTCTTAGCAGTGAAAACCTGAGTAGTTGGCAAATTGATTAGTTGAAGAAATTGTAGGTCGGTGAATGACCGTTTGCTTAGATGTCTATCTTGATTTGCTTATGTTATGATGTGTGGTATGGTTGAAAATAAAAGAAAAGTCTTTAAGGAAAAAAATTGAACCACCTATAACCAATAAGCGTGAAGCTACCCATGGGCGAGTATTAGGACCACCATGAGGAGAAATGCTACCTTAAAGGGTAGGTGTGTTGAAAAAAAAAGAAAGAAAAAAATGAAGAGAAAAAGAAAATAAAAGAAAAAAGAAGTTCAAAATGAAAAGAAAAAAAAAGTGAGAGACAAAAAAAAGAAGAAGAAAGAAAAACCATACCACATTGAGCACAGAAAAGCAACTGCAGGCATAATTGAGACATTAGGTTGGTTTAACCCATCGATCCCGATTTTTGAAACAAAATCATTGAGTTGGCCCTTAGAATCAAGCTGTAAAAGAACATTTGCACACACACACTTTGAGTCTGGCTTAGATCATTTATTCAAAGACTTGGATTTGAGTTGCATTGAATGTTTTGAAGGTTCTCTGGTTTCAATGCTGCGCATTCTTTGAGGGCAATAATATGTGTAACTATTGGGACTATTTCGTAGCATGTGATATAGTATGATATGGAAGGCCCCACCATGTGGTTCATTTTGACCAAGTGCAAACAGCGGAGAGCAGAAAGCTAAACCAAGACTGGGGGCGACCAGTCTACCACATCACGAATCAGGGACATAACAAGATATTGAGTCATGAGACTAAAGAGAAGGCCGAGCAATCACCTGGAGAACTGGCGGAAAACCTAACACAACGGATATGAAAACCATTCATGCATGCATGCATACACGTAACATATTTTGCATTCTTTTTTGTGTTTGTTTTGTTTTTCACAGGTTTTAAAGAAGAAAAAGAGAAAGCGGTAAAGACAAGCCAACCAGAATCAGCAACATACGAGTAGTAGTTTTGGGGATGAGTCCCAGGGCTGAAGCCCACGTCAGTATCACTCTGAAGGCGAGGCCCACGTCAGTATCAGTTTGGGACGAGGCCCACTGTAGGCATTGAATTTTTGCATATCAGCCCGATGATGAGTCTCGTATGGAGACAATACCTCTTTAGTTGTGAAAGCCGCGGGAAACGGACTTTGGAAGGGTAAAAGTTGGAAATTAGCATTTTGTCAGATTTAACTCGCTTGTTTCGCTTCGAGTTGCTTGTTGGACCTCTATTTTAAAACACCCAAACCCATTAAAAACATCTCACAAATAAATAATTAAAATATTTAAAACACATCTCACAAATTAATAATTAAAACCAATTAAAATTAAACTTAAATTAAATTAAGTCACATTCACCAATTAAATGAACTTGAAATTAAATTAAATTAAATTCCTAATTTAAATAAAACACATTCCTAATTTAATTAAATCACCTTCCTAAATTAAATAAATCACATCCTTAACTAAAAAGAACAAATCAAATCACTTCCCTTAATTAAAAGATTTTCCCAATCACATAGTAAATTAAAAATATCTCACAATTAATACACAAATCATATTCCTTCCCCAACAAGGTAAATCCCATCCCTTAGCCTATAAAAAGAACCCTTAACCCACACATCCAAACCCTGGCTGGCTGGCTCACTCTCAAGGCTTCCCTTTCTATTCACGAAAACACCCATTGCACAACCCCAAAAACTGCACACGTTGATTGCTCCATTCACACATTATACTGACCTGCTGCACCATAAGCCACACCACTGCCAGCTCACTCACGAACTCACGTGAAGCCCCTCGTTCATCACACACTAACCCTTCACAAACTCACACGTTCAACGCATCAAGATACACCACTCGCAGCCACCTGCCCTTGTCCACCAAGCTTCACGCCACCTGCAAATTCACAAAGCCACTCAGCACACGAACCCTAGCCTAGCAACTCTCGGCAAAATCTTCAATTAGCCACCTAGCCATCTCCACGCACTAACCGACCATTTAAAGCCTCACTGCCCCTCCTAACTCACACCACTACCAGCGCACCCACCAAAAACACTCACGCACACTCACCCTACAGACCACTCATGCCACTCACGCACGTTGACACCTTGCACACACGCCACAGCCCACACTCAAAGCCCTCACACCACTCACGCCACTGCCCCTAGCCTTCACCAGCCCCCTCACAAACCACTACCTTCATCACGCCATCACAAACAAACTGCCCCCTTAATTAGCCAACAACTTCATGCCTAGCCACCTTCAACAGCCCCTAACCCTCACGCACCCCTCTCATTGCCCAATTTACTGTCGAGAAATAACCCTCAAACTGCTACCAAAAACAGCCCGTAAAATTGAACCTTAACCACCCAAAAATAGTAACCCAAACAGCCCTAAAACCGTACCCCTTTGGTCCCCCAAATCACCCAAAACAGTCCACAAAATAACCAAAACAGTGACCTGAAACGTAACAACAAAACAATAGCGAAACAGACTTAAAACAGCAGCCCAAACAGTAAAACAGCGAGGAAAGACATTAAGTAGACAAATCGAAAAAGCATCAGATCAATCTCCCTTCCAACGGACGTGTAACGCCCTTTCTTAGACGACAAAGAGGTTAGACCTGAGGGCACCCTTTTTACTTATCTTCTTTTTTTGTTTATTTATTTTGATATATAATTGCATGAGAGTCGTTTGAGGCATGATGTGATTGTTGGATGAGCGGGATATGTGTTCCCTTTTATAGTATATCGGATGGAAACCCAGACATAAATTCCATAGCCGATTCCAAATGGACGGTAGTATGGTCTGCACTCGGGATACAATGCCACGTACCACTTAAGATACACATATCTCGCTCATCCAAATTTGTATTTGAGCATGTTATAGTCTTTAGGTTATTCGTTTATTATTTAAAGCATGGTATAATTTAGTTGTTATTTATTTGTTAAAGCATATTTAGGTTGTTCCTTATGCATATTATTAGTTTATGATGTGTTAGGATAATGATTTATACATGTTGATTTAATGGTTCAATATGCTCGTTGTGTTACATTGCGTGGGATTATTTGGATGAAAGCTTGTTAGATCTAAGTACCATTGAGCATGATTATTGAGTAGACTTGGTTAGTTCATTGCACAAATTATATCATCACAAATGACATAAGTAAGGGACCATTCCGAACCCAACGGTTTGAGGTCTTCCCTTGCGAGGGGTGAGTATGGCCTTAAATCTTTATCCCGTTTCACACCGGGTGGCGACTCCATGTTATTTCGTACTTCCCAACTAGGTCGCGAGCCTAGAACAGTGTCGTCAGGTTCTGTTGACTACAGTCTGGCGACTCCACTGGGGATATTTTGAATCGGCCCCGAAATCATGTCTTGTGATGTTTATGATTTGTGCTTCAGTTAATCGTTTCTATGGTAGGTTGAAAGGGGTTAATCAAAGGCTTTGTTGCAGCTAGGTGATGGTTGGGTGTGTTCCTTCACTCACTACCTTTTCATAAGGAAAAGCTGTGAAGACACCGAGATAACCATTACTTGTAGCTCGTTGTGACAGACTAGTTTGGAGGACTCGTTGTTTATTCCTGACACCAAGCGATAAGAGCCTAAGGGGCTTGAGTACTTAAGAGAGCCTCGCTCCACCCTCCCTATGGGGATCTACAACGGGAAATTCATTCGACAGTTAGTCACACATCGTAACTTGTTGGCACGTACCGTAATGTATAAAAAAGGTGCACTCACTTGGTCGCTTGAACCCTTGAGTGGGGAGTCATAGTTGTGGGTAATCCTTCGTCAAACGAGAGCCTTTGTCCACATTCCTGTAAACCCACATGTGAACCATAGTTGTATGACCTCTAGAAGCCACCCCTTTATGATTTTGATAACCACATGCATATTATATCTCATACATCGCACACATCTCATGCATCTCATGCATACATGCATCATGTTAACCCCCGTGTCTTAAAAGCCATCATAGATATCCGTTGGGTTAGGAAAAATAAGACTTGTCAAAGAAGAGTTTAGCAAACATGGATATCGTGGAAAAGAAAACCGAGGAACAGAGAACTTTACTGCAATGATAGAAAGACCATTGGGGGCCTTCAAAAAAAAAGAGAGAAAGAAAAGAAAAAAAAAAGAGAAAAAAAGAAAAAAAAAAAGAAAAAAAAAGAAAAAAAAAATTGTTGTTTGTTTTTAGTCTTTGATAGTTAGACATAAGTCCAATGATGAAATCGTTTGCTTTAGGGTGAAATCTTAGAAACAATAAGCGCTTGATGTGCTTTTATCTGATACTTTGAGTGATTGATCTATGTTAGACTCGTAAACACTCCACTATAGGTTCTTAGCGGTGAAAACCTGAGTAACTGGCAAGGTGACTAGTTGAAGAAATTGTAGGTCGGTGAATGACCGTTTGCTTAGATGTCTATCTTGATTTGCTTATGTTATGATGTGTGGTATGGTTGAGAATGAAAGAAAAGTCTCTAAAGAAAAGAATTGAACCACCTATAACCGATAAGCGTGAAGCTACCCATTGGCGAGTATTATGGCCACCATGAGGAGAAATGCTACCTTAAAGGGTAGGTGTGTTGAAAAAAAAAGAAAAAGAGAAAGAAAAAAAAGGAAAAAGAAAAGAAAAGAAAAAAGAAGTTCAAAACGAATGAAAAGAAAAAAAAAAGACAAAGGAAGAAGAAAGAAAACCATACCACATTGAGCACGGAAAAGCAATTGCAGAACATACTTGAGACATCTAGGTTGGTTTGACCCACCGATCTCGATTTTTGAAATGAAATCATTGAGTTGGCTTACTTAAGGATCAAGCTGTGAAAGAACCTTTACACACACACACTTTGAGTCTGGCTTAGATCATTTATTCAAAGACTTGGATTTGAGTTGCATCGAATGTTTTGAATGTCTCTGGTTTCATTACTGAGCATTCTTTGAGGGCAATAATATGTGTAACTATTGGGACTATTTCGTAGCATGTGATATAGTATGATATGGAAGACCCCACCATGTGGTTCATCTTGACCAAGTGCAAACAGCGGAGAACATAAAGCTAAATTAAGACTGGGAGCGACCAGTCTACCACCCCGTGAATAAGAAGAATAACGAGAAATTGAGCCATGAGAGCAGAGAGAAGACTGAGCAATTACTTGGAGAACTGGCGGAAGACCTAACCCAGCGGAATAGGAAATTCATTCATGCATGCATGCATACACGTAACATATTTTGCATTCTTTTTTTGTGTTTGTTTTGTTTTGTATTCATAGGTTTCAAAGAAGAAAAAGAGAAAGCGGCAAAGACAAGCCAAGCAGAATCAACAACATATGAGTAGTAGTTTTGGGGATGAGTCCCAGGGTTGAGGCCCATATCAGTATCAGTTTTAGGGCGAGGCCCACGTCAGTATCAGTCTGGGGGCGAGGCCCATATCAGTGTCTCTATGGGGGCGAGGCCCACATTAGTTTCAGTTTGGGGTCGAGGCCCATATCAGTATTCGTTTGGGGATGAGTCTCGGGGTTGAGGCCCACATCAGTATCAGTTTAGGGCGAGGCCCACATCAATTTGGGTCGAGGCCCACATCAGTTTCAGTTTGGGGGCGAGGCCCACATCAGTTTGGGGCGAGGCCCACATCAGTATTAGTTTTGGGGTGAGGTCCACATCAGTTTCAGTCTGGGGGCGAGGCCCACATCAGTATCAGTTTGGGGTGAGGCCCACATCAGTATCAACTCATGGTCGAGGCACACATTATCACCAGTTTCAGGAATAAAGCCCAGGGAATAAATCCCACATTCAGCACGGTTTAGGAATGGACCACCTCACAACACGGTTCAGGAATGAACCATCACATCAGTATCAGTAAGGATGAGTCTCAGGGCCGAGGTCCATACATTAGTATCAGCTTGGGGCGAAGCCCATATCAGTTTGGGGCAAGGCCCAAATCAGTACCAGTCTGGGGGCGAGGCCCACATCATTATCAGTATCAGTTCAGGGTTGAGGCCCACACATCATCAGTATCAGTTTTGGGGATGCGTCCCAGGGCCGAGGCCCACATCAAAATCATCTGAGGGCGAGGCCCACATCATTGGCATCAGTATCAGTTTCTACCGGATATGGCATCTTAGGGGCGAGGCCCATATTACATCAGATCAGTTCTGCCGGGTATGGAATTCTGGGGGAAGACCCACATTACATCAGATCAGATCTGCCGGTTATGGCATTCTGGGGGCGAGGCCCACATTACATCAGATCAGTTTTCCAGGTACGACACTTCGGGTATAGAGACACATCAGTAGAGTTTTGGAATGAATCCAGGGAACGAATCTCAGGGCCGAGGCCCACATCAGTAGAGTTTTGGAATGAATCTAGGGAACGAATCCCAGGGCCGAGGCCCACATCAGCAGAGTTTTGGAATGAATCCCAGGGCCGAGGCCCACATCAGCAGAATTTTGGAATGAATCCAGGGAACGAATCCCAGGGCCGAGGCCCACATCAGTATAGTTTGGGAATGAATCCAGGTTATGAATCCCAGGGCCGAGGCCCACATCAACACAATCGGGAATTAATCCCAAGGGAATTAATCCCACATCGCCAGAATTTTGGAATGAATCCCAGGGCCGAGGTCCACATCGTCAGAATTTTGGAATGAATCCTAGGGCCGAGGCCCACATCATCATAATTTAATCCAGGGAATGAATCCTAGGGCCGAGGCCCACTTCACCAGCAGTTTTGGGAATGAATCCTAGGGTCGAGGCCCACTTTATCAACTCGGTTCAGAAATAGATGGACCACTCTCACATCGGCAATGGTTCGGAAATGGACTGTCTCTCACCAACAATGGTTCGGAAATGGACCACTCTCACATCAGCATGGTTCGAAAATGGACCATCATCACATCAGCGATACCTCGGAAATGGGGTTTAGCATGCCAGAAATGGCACTCCGAAAATGGAGCACGGTTCGGAAATGGACCATCATCATATCAACGATGCCTCGGAAAATAGGGTTTAGCATACCAAAAATGGCACTCCGGAAATGGAGCCACGGTTCGGAAATGGACCATAATATCATCACTCGCCGAAAATGGCACTCCGAAAATGGAGCACGATTCGGAAATGGACCATCATCATATCAGCGACACCCTAGGTACGGGGTTAGCACTCAGACCACGGCGACACCCTAGGTACGGGGTTAGCACGCCAGGTACGACATGTGAACTATTCAGACTATTGTGGCTCTCTAGGTACGGAGACGTCACCGCGACACCCTAGGTACGGGGTTAGCATTCAGACATTTTATGACTCTCTAGGTACGGAGACGTCACTGCGACACCCTAGGTACGGGGTTAGCATTCAGACCACAGCGACGCCCTAGGTACGGGGTTAGCACGCCAGGTACGGCATGTGGACTATTCAGACATTTTGTGGCTCTCTAGGTACGGAGACGTCACTGCGACACCCTAGGTACGAGGTTAGCATTCAAGCCACAGCTACGCCCTAGGTATGGGGTTAGCACGCCAGGTACGGCATGTAGACTATTCAGACATTTTGTGGCTCTCTAGGTACCGAGACATCACTGCGACACCCTAGGTACGAGGTTATCATTCAGACTACAGCGATGCCCTAGGTACGGGGTTAGCACGCCAGGTACGGCATGTGGACTATTCAGAAATTTATGGCTCTCTAGGTACAGAGACGTCACTGCGACACCCTAGGTATGGGGTTAGCATCCAGACAACCAACATCATCATTGCGGCATTCTAGGTACGGAGACGCAACCGCGATGCCCTAGGTACGGGGTTTAGCATTATCAACTCAGCACAGCAGGTAAGTCAAGTGGCAGTTGGCAAGCCAAGAATTCATTCATCATCACTTTTAAGATGTGTCCCAGGGTCGAGGGCCCACACATCAATTGTAGTTCCGGGATGCGTCCCAGGGTCGAGGGCCCACTGCATCATCAGCACAATTCACATTCGGTGGTTCGGGAACAAAGCCCAGGGGTCAAGGAATTTCGCCATCATATCAACTCAGTTCAAAGCAGCAGGCAGACCAGGTGACAGCTGGCGAGCCAGGTAAGTAAAAATGCATTGCACGTACTTTGATAGGAATTGTCATTGTCACACACTGCACAAGTCCCATCAAAGTGGGGGCGACTGTAGGCATTACATTTTTTGCATATCAGCCCGAAGATGAGTCTCGTATGGAGGCACTACCTCTTTAGTTGTGAAAGCCGCGAGAAACGGACGTTGGAAGGGTAAAAGTTGGAAATTAGCATTTTGTCAGATTTAACTCGCTTGTTTCGCTTCGGGTTGCTTGTTGGACCTCTGTTTTAAAACACACCAAACCCATTAAAACACATCTCACAAATTAAATAATTAAAATATTTAAAACACATCTCACAAATTAAATAATTAAAACCAATTAAAATTAAACTTAAATTAAATTAAGTCACATTCACCAATTAAATTGAACTTGAAATTAAATTAAATAAATTCCTAATTTAAATAAAACACATTCCTAATTTAATTAAATCACCTTCCTAAATTAAATAAATCATATCCTTAACTAAAAAGAACAAATCACTTCCTTTAATTAAAAGATTTTCCCTATCACATAGTAAATTAAAAATATCTCACAATTAATACATAAATCATATTCCTTCCCCAACAAGGTAAATCCCCTCCCTTAGCCTATAAAAAGAACCTTTAACCCATACATCCAAACCCTGGCTGGCTGGCTCACTCTCAAGGCTTCCCTTTCTATTCACGAAAACACCCATTGCACAACCACCAAAAAATGCACACGTTGATTGCTCCATTCACACATTATACTGACCTGCTGCACCATAAGCCACACCACTGCCAGCTCACTCACGAACTCACGTGAAGCCCCTCGTTCATCACACACTAACCCTTAACAAACTCACACATTCAGCGCATCAAGATACACCACTCGCAGCTACCTGCCCTTGTCCACCAAGCTTCACGCCACCAAGCTTCACGCCACTCACGCCACTCACGCACGTTGACACCTTGCACACACGCCACAGCCCACACTCAAAGCCCTCACACCACTCACGCCACTGCCCTTAGCCTTCACCAGCCCCCTCACACGCCACTTCCTTCATCACGCCATCACAAACAAACTGCCCACTTAATTAGCCAACAACTTCACGCCTAGCCACCTTCAACAGCCCCTAACCCTCACGCACCCCTCTCATTGCCCAATTTACTGCTGAGAAATAACCCTCAAACTGCTACCAAAAACAGCCCGTAAAACTGAACCTTAACCACCCAAAAATAGTAACCCAAACAGCCCTAAAACCGTACCCCTTTGGTCCCTCAAATCACCTAAAGCAGTCCACAAAATAACCAAAATAGTGACCTGAAACGTAACAGCAAAACAATAGCGAAACGGACTTAAAACAGCAGCCCAAACAGCAAAATAGCGAGGAAAGACATTAAGTAGACAAATCGGAAAAGCATCGGATCAATCTCCCTTCCAACGGAAGTATAACGCCATTTCTTAGACGACAAAAGAGGTTAGACCTGAGGGCACCCTTTTTACTTATCTTCTTTATTTTTGTTTATTTATTTTGATATATAATTGCATGAGAGTCGTTTGAGGTATGATGTGATTGTTGGATGAGCGGGATATGTGTTCCCTTTTGTAGTATATCGGATGGAAACCCGGACATAAATTCCATAGCTGATTCCAAATGGACGGTAGTATGGTATGCACTCGGGATACAATGCCACATACCACTTAAGATACACATATCTCGTCTCATCCAAATTTGTATTTGAGCATGTTATAGTCTTTAGGTTATTTGTTTATTATTTAAAGCATGGTATAATTTAGTTGTTATTTATTTGTTAAAGCATATTTAGGTTGTTCCTTATGCATATTATTAGTTTATGATGTGTTAGGATAATGATTTATACATGTTGATTTAATGGTTCAATATGCTCGTTATGTTACATTGCGTGGGATTATTTGGATGAAAGCATGTTAGATCTAAGTACCATTGAGCATGATTATTGAGTAGACTGGGTTAGTTCATTGCACAAATTATATCATCACAAGTGACATAAGTAATGGACCATTCCGAACCCAACGGTTTGAGGTCTTCCCTTGCGAGGGGTGAGTATGGCCTTAAATCTTTATCCCGGTTCACACCGGGTGTCGACTCCATGTTATTTCGTACTTCCCAACTAGGCCGTGAGCCTATAACAGTGTCGTCAGGTTCTGTTGACTACACCCACATTAGAGTCAGCATGGGGGCGAGGCCCATATCAGTATCAGTTTGGGGCGAGGCCCATATCAATATCAGTTCAAGGGCGAGGCCCATATCACTAACAGTTTGGGAAGAGGCCCCTATCAGTATCAGCTTGGGAGCGAGGCCCACAACATCAGCATCAGTTTCGGGAATGAGTCCTAGGGTTGAGGCCCATATCACTCAATTTCGGGAATGAATCCTAGGGTCGAGGCCCATATCAGTAGAGTCCGGGAATGAATCCTAGGGCGAAGCCCACACTATCAGCAGATTCGGGAATGAATCCCAGGGCTGAGGCACACCTTATCAAAATTTTGGAATGAATCCCAGGGCCGAGGCCCACGTCGTCAGAATTTGGAATGAATCCAGGGAATGAATCTCAGGGCCGAGGCCCACGTCTTCAGAATTTAGAATGAATCCCAGGGCCGAGGCCCATGTCGTCAGAATTTGGAATGAATCCCAGGTCCGAGGCCCACATCAGCATCAGTTTAGGGCGAGGCCCACATCAGCATCAGTTTAGGGCGAGGCCCAGATCAGCCTTGTCGGGTATGGCATTCTGGGGGCGAGGCCCACATTACATCAGATCAGTTTAGTCCGGGAATGGACACGCCGAGAATGGCACGCCAGGAATGGCACACCGAGAATGGAGATATAGTCCGGGAATGGACAAGTCCGGGAATGGACACGCCGAGAATGGCCCGCCGGGAATGGCACTCAGAGAATGGAGATATAGTCCGGGAATGGATAGCTCGAGAATGGCACGCCAGGAATGACACTCCGAGAATGGAGATATAGTCCGGGAATGGATAGCTCGATAATGAGCACGCCGACAATGGTACACCGGGAATGGCACTCCGATAAGGGAGATATAGTCTGGGAATGGACACGCCGAGAATGGCACACCGGGAATGGTTCTATGAGAATAGAGATATAGTCCGAGAACGGACACGCCGAGAATGGCACGCTGGGAATAGCACTCCGAGAATGGAGAACGGTTCAGGAATGGACCACATCACATCAACAGTTCGGGAACAAAGCCTACAGATGGTTCGGAAACAAAGCCCAGGGGTCGAAGCACATCGCCATCACATTCAACACAGGGGAACAAAGCCCAGGGAACAAAGCCTACTCTCTACACAATTCAGGGAACAAGACCCTCAACTCACTTCGGGAACAAGACCCACGGGAACAAAACCCACAATTCAGGGAACAAGACCCTCAGTTCACTTCGAGAACAAGACCCACGGGAACAAAACCCACAATTCAGGGAACAAGACCCTCAGCTCACTTCGGGAACAAGACCCACGGGAACAAAACCCATAATTCAGGGAACAAGACCCTCAGCTCACTTCGGGAACAAGACCCACGGGAACAAGACCCACAATTCAGGGAACAAGACCCTCAACTCACTTCAGGAACAAGACCTACGGGAAGTTCAGGGAACAAGACCCACAATTCAAGGAACAAGACCCTCAGCTCACTTCAGGAACAAGATCCACGGGAAAAAAAACCCATAATTCAGGGAACAAGACCCTCAGCTCATTTCGGGAACAAGACCCATGGGAACAAGACCCACAATTTAGGGAACAAGACCCTCAACTCAAATCAGGAACAAAACCCACGGGAACAAACCCACAATTCAGGGAACAAGACCCTCAACTCAAATCGGGAACAAGACACAATTCATGGGATAAGTCCCTCAGCTCACTTCGGGAATAAAACCCACTCGGTGGTTCGGGAACAAGACCCAGAGGTCATAGCACCTCGCCATCAATCTCATCACAATTCGGGAAAAAGACCCTCATCACCGTTTGGGAACAAGACCCTCATCACCATTCGGGAACAAGACCCTCATCACCTCACAGTTACGGTTCGGGAATGGACCACCTCAAGCAATAGTTCGGGAATGAACCACCTCACATCAGTTCAGTTCGGTAGTGATTCCTAGAGATCGCATCATCTTGCAGGGATGAACCTCAGGGGTCGCAACACCTCACCACCGATCAACTCAGTTCGAAGCAGCAGGTAGACCAGGTGGTAGCTGGCGAGCCAAGTAAGTAAAAATACATTGCACGTACTTTGATAGGATTGTCATTGTCACACACTGCACAAGTCCCATCAAATTGGGGGCGACTGTAGGCATTGCATTTTTGCATATCAGCCCGATGATGAGTCTCGTATGGAGACATTACCTCTTTAGTTGTGAAAGCCGCGGGAAATAGACGTTGGAAGGGTAAAGTTGGAAATTAGCATTTTGTCAGAGTTAATTCGCGTGTTTCGCTTCGGGTTCGCTTGTTGGACCTCTGTTTTAAAACACACCAAACCCATTAAATCACATCCAAAAATAATTAAAACATTTAAAATACATGTCACAAATTAAATTAAAACCAATTAAATTAAACATAAATTAAATTAAATTAAATCACATTCTTAAACTAAATAAATCCAATTAAATTAAAACACATGACACAAATTAAATCACCTTCCTAAATTAAATAAATCATTTTCCTAAATTACATAAATCACTTCCTTTAATTAAAAGATTTTCCCTATCACATACTAAATTAAAAATACCTCCTAATTAATACACAAATTTGATTCTTTTCCCAACAAGGTAAAACCCATCCCCTTGCCTATAAAAGCCTTCACGCCTCAGTCCAAAAACAGCAGCCCTCTGCCTTAAAAACTGCCTAAAATAGTCCCCGAAATTACCCAAAACAGTGACCAGAAAATACCCTTAAAACAGCAGCGAAACGAAGTGAAAACAACAACCCGAACCCCGAAACAGCGAGGAAAGACATTGAGTTAACAAATCGGAAAAGTATCGGATCAATCACCCTTCCAACGGACGTGTAACGCCCTTTCTTGAGACGACAAAAGAGGTTAGACCTGAGGGTACCTTTTTACTTATCTTCTTTCGTTTTATTTTATTTATTTTGAAATATTATTGCATGAGAGTCATTTGAGGCATGATGTGATTGTTAGATGAGCGGGGTATGTGTTCCCCTTTTGTGGTATATCAGATGAAAATTCGGACGTAAATTCCGTAGCCGATTCCGAATGGATGGTATTACGGTCTGCACTCGGGATACAACTCTATGTACCACTTAAGATACACATATCTTGTCTCATCCAAATTTGTATGTGAGCATGTTATAGTTTATAGGTTGTTTATTTATTATTTTAAGCATGATTTAATTTAGTTTATTATTTAATGTTCGAAGCATGATTATGTTATTTAGGCATGTCATTTCTTTATTCTTTATGCATGATGCTTTGTTTAGTTTATGTTTATGTTTAAGTAGTTATTTGTTTACTTTGGTTTAATGGTTCAATATGCTCATTGTGTTATATTGCGTGGAGTTATTTGGATGAAAGAATGTTAGATCTAAGTACCCTTGAGCATGAATGTTGAATAGATTCGGTTAGTTTATTGCACAAATCATATCATCACAAGTGACATAAGTAAGGGACCATTCCGAACCCAACGGTTTGAGGTCTTCCCTTGCGAGGGGTGAGTGCGGCCTTAAATCTTTGTCCCGGTTCACACGGGTGGCGACTATATGTTATTTGTACTCCCAACTAGGCCGCGAGTCTAGAACAGCGTCGTCAAGTTCTATGTCCTACACCCCCGCGGCATTCGCTTGCTTCAATATTACCGATCATAAGGAGGAATAAGCCATTAATGTTTCGAAACACCTCGGGGCTGGATTACGTTCCGTCGAGGTCACTGCGATAATCAGCTCGGGGCTGGATCTTGTTCCGCCGAGGCTACTTGACCATTCGGCTCGGGGTCGGGTTACGTCCCACCGAGTCATGCTCATTGGTCTGAGGACGGACATTCCCCCAGAACCAAGTGTCTCTTTTAGCTCATGGTCCTCGGAATATCCAGGAACATACTCGATGCAAAGGATCCGTGAGATGCATAGCACGGGGATGAATGATACCCCCGTGGCGATTGCCTGCTCCAGTGTTACCAAACATAAGGAGGAATATGCCCTTAATGTTTCGAAACACTCTCTGATCCTCACTTACCCGATGTAATGGATCCGTGAGAAAGCATAGCACGGGGAGAGATGATGCCCCCGTGACGATTGCTAGCTCCAATGATGTCGGACCTAAGGAGGAATATGCCCTTAGTATCCCAGACACTCTTTGATCCATTCATCAATTGGATCCAAGAGAGGCGCAGCACGGGGATGCGTTGTGCCCCTGTAGCGTGTGCCTGCTCCAGCGTGGTAAGGAGGAGCCCTCGCACAATACACAGGCTCCATAGTGACCCGACGTATAGAGGATGTGCCCTTTCCATTTTAAACGCTCTCTGATCCAAATCCTGGTTCGCCGGGACACTGAATTGAAAGGTTCAGAATTATGTTTTGGAGACCTCGGACAGGACGTTGTTCTGAGCTATCCGTGCTATTGTTTACACTTTTCTGGTTTTATTTTCCAAAATTTTGTTTTTGTTTTTTCATCGGTCTGAAAAGGGGACGCCCAAGACAGATTCGATAGGGCTTCAAAGGTTGATTCCGTTCCCTTCGCAGGAAGTCCCAATGATTGATCGACTCATGCCTGGATTCATTCCGCTGAGGACACTTGGTTAATCGGCTCGGGGCAGGATTCGTTCCGCCGAGGCCACTTGGTTAATCGATTCAGGACCGAATTCGTCCCACCAAGACCATTACAGCTCGGGGTCGGGCCACATCCCACCGAGTCTATCTTTTGTACTGGGGACGTAACATTCCCCCAGGGCCAAGTGTTTCTTACAGCTCGGGGTCGGGCCACATCCCACCGAGTCTATCTTTTGGACTGAGGATGTAACATCCCCTCAGGACCAAGTGTTCTTATAGCTCGGGGTCGAGCTACATCCCACCGAGTCTATCTTTTGGATTGGGACGTAACATTCCCCCAGGGCCAAGTGTTCCTTACAGCTCGGGGTCGGGTTACGTCCCACCGGTTGCATCTCACCATCCGTGTTCCTCACAACTCAGAGTCAATCCTCGACCACTGAATAATTTGGGTCTCCATTCGTATTATCCCCTCACGAACGAGCCTTAAGTAATCATTTGAAGAAGATCACCTAGAGAAAAGAACATAAGAAAAAACAGAAAACACATATATATATATATATTCAATAAGTATGAAGTGTTATTACAAAAAAAAAGACAAGTGTACATAGGGCCCCGTCCGGGTTACCCCTTCTCAATCAGCCCGTACAGGGGCAGGAAGTTCTTCCTCGGCTGGCTCAGACAATAGATGGATCGGCTCGGTCTCAAGAGGGGGAGCAGCAGTTTCAACCATGGCAACATGGGAGACCCCTACTTCAAGGATTGGAGGTGTAACCTCAGGATAGTCCTCGCCAGGAGCAGGAACCTCATGTCGATCTTCTTGGGAAACATAAGGGACTGGAGCAACCGAAATCGGGTTGTGATCCATCGTCTCCTCGGAAGAAGGGGGAGCCATTTCTGAAACTCCTCCTCAGATATTTCCCCTTTACAGAAATGGATGGCTGCATGGATTGGCCCCATATCCAGGTCGGGCAGCACCATTAGTATAATTTCAGCACAGTCACCAACCCCCTCAAGACGGATTGCATCCCTCTCGGCCTCCAACTCAGCCTCTTTCCTCTTAAGCTCATCACGGACCCGAGCCAATTCTTCATCCTTGGCCCGCACTTTAGATTGTTCACTACACACCTCCACCTGTAAGATCCTAACCTCGGCCTGGGCAGCTTTCAAATCCTCTCTGGCATCATCGGCATTTTTCTTCTCCAAAGTAGCAGCAACTTTGAAAGCTTTATTGGTACGGACGGCCTCGGCCGCAGCTATCTCATGATTCTTTACCGCCTCTTCCCTATCAGCCAGCCTGGCCTCCACTTCCGTGAGACGGTTTTGGAGCCTCTGGGCTTGGCCGCCCTCAGACAAAAGGCTCAGAAAGAGGTCTTTATTCTTGGCCGTGAGGTAGTTGGCATACCAAGAAGAAACAAAAGAATCAGAAAATAAACTAAGTCACGAGGGCACAGCAAGAATGAAGGAAAAGTAACACAACCTTAGCCATCTGAGAACACAGCTCCGCAACCACCTGCTCGGGAGAAAGGTCCTCGTACCCCGGAATCTTCTCTGGAGGTACGGCCTCAGCCAGCTCATTGAAAGCCGGCACCAAATGAGAAGTAGCTTCCCTAATATTCTTCCCAAGGTCGTTAACCCCAAGGACCACAGAACCTTTCTGCTTCTTAGAAACACCCCCCGATGACCTCCTCTCCTACCGAGCATGAATCTCCTTATTCTGAACCCGCTCCTCCTCTAGCTCCTGACTCAATATTGGGTCCACAGCGCCAAACAGACGCTTCCTTCTTCTAGAAGACCTTGGAGGACTACCAGGGCAAGCAGCACCCGTCGAAAGCACTCCGGAAGACGAGGACCAACCTGAGAGCTCGGACGCTCCATCTCTTCAGCCACCTTCCTGGCCTCAGAAGTTTCAGGCCATTTCCGAGAAGTACCAGCTCCACCTGGGCTAGTTTTCTTCGCAGCACCGGTCAAGCGATCAAGGTACTTTGGTCTATTTGACATACCTGCAAAAAGCAAAGACAAAAGAAGGGTTCAAGACCTGAGCATACAAAAAAAAAAGAAGAGAGACGACATCAAACATGATAAATAAACGAGGGAGTTGGCTAGAAGATCAACAGACATCTACCTATCTGACCCGAGACCTTGGGAGGAATGGCCCGAACAAGTCCCGATTCAAAAAATTCTGCATCATTTACCAACTCCCTCCAATGGGCAGCATATCGCCAAGCCCAGAATACCCGCTTCCGGACCTGGCGGGAGACCTTGGGAGCATCCCCCCAACAGGCTAGGAGGAATAGAAAAACGGGGTGAGAATCCAAACATAAAAAAAAAAAACTAAGGGCAGGAAAACTAAAGGTTAAACTCCTGACCTCCCGCTCTGAAGATATCTGGAACCAAGATCTCCTCTCCATTCGATCTCAGGGTCCGTCCCCAATCTCCAGTGGCCCAGAACCAAAGATCTTTGATATTCTTGTTGGAGTCAGGGAGTTTTTGGACAACGTTTGGCGAACTGTCATAAGCAGAAAGGTAGTACCAACCGTGGTGAGTCTTTGGGTTGACATTCAACCGATATAACCTCTTCACTTCTTCAAAAGAAAGTTCGCCAAGCCCCGCCCGATGCCAAGCTACATATAACCCGGCCAAGATCCTCCAACTGTTTAAACTCAGTTGACAGGGGGCAATCTCCATCTCGGCCAGCATTCAGGCGAAATAGGGTTGAATTGGCAGCCGGAGCCCGCACTCGAAGAAAGCTGGAAGAAGGGCCACAGAACCATTGTCGGGCTGACTGGCACGATCACATGGGAGAAGGACCTCAAGGGAAATATCTATCGGGATGTCATATCATTTCCGAAGCAGTGCTGGATCATCTTCGGTTATCTTAGAGGGTTGATCCATGTCCAGGGTCGAGTTGTCAAAGTCACCGAGCTCCGGATCCTTCCGAGGAACCCTCTGATGGTAAGTATCTTGTTCGATTTTAGAAGGGGTGGGGGTAGTATCGAGGTCTTCCACGCTGGGTGCTCCCGAGCCAGAGGAAAGCTCTTCAGCAAGGAGGGTCAAGGGTTTAGCAGGGTTTTCAGGGGAAGAACTATCGTCAGACATCCTTGGCAGCCGAAAAATAAGAGGGGAAAGACTAAATCTTTTTTCCAGAAAAGACTAAATCTATGAAGTTCTAAGTGTCCTAGCAACATCCGACAAAAACCATGAAATCTACAACAAAAAGCACAACAAGCAAAAAAAAAAGAGGGGGGGGGGGGAAGAGGAAGAAGGTCGTTCGGGAAAATTACTTGATCTCTGCTCGGAAAGTGGCGAATGCGTTGAGGAACTTGAGTAAAACTAAATCAGATGCATCGTAGCCGGAGGGAAGAAGAGTTTTTTAAGTTGATATGATTTTTTCCAAACAGATGCAAGGATATCGGTTCACCTTCTCATTACAACGTCGGAATAATTCCAACCATCGGATCGTAATAGAGTCTCGGATGGACGCCAAGTGTCAACTGCAAAAGAGGTCTGCCAAAATCAAACAAACGGTTGAGATCAGCGCACTATTAAAACGCCTATACACGGTCGATTTCTCCTACTTTTGGCGGGAACCCGACATATGTTTGACAAGTGTCAAACTCAGAAAAAACTCTAAATGTGATTTGATGGGCATTTAAACAGACGTGACGGTTGCGCGTCTCAAGAAAAAATGCTTGAAAAGAAGCAACAGAAAATTTTGATTCGACTCCGGATCGACCACCAACAAAGTAATCAACACACCATCTTTATATAGTTCTCGGCACCAACTTGTATGCTCGTTGGAACCAAGAACTAGGGGACAAATGTTGATGGTGTTTTCAGGCACTATGGTATTTAAAGCAGCACGACAGGGGCAAAAAGGTAATCCCATTCTTGTTCAGGATCATTAATGCCGACCCGACCCATAAAAAGCCAGCAGTAAGGGCCCGATAACTTTGCAATAAGAGGCCGAGCACCTTATGGTTACAGACCGACCATAACAGGAAGAGACCGAGCACTTTATGATCGGCAACCGAGCACTTTGGTTCGAATGACCGAGCATTATCAGATCGACAGCAACATTCTCAATTCAAAAGATCATGAAGACCGACTTCCTGAAGACCGACCAGATGGCGAGATATGCTCCGGAAGATGACACCATATTCTTGCGGATAAGAAGACAGTCATACCTTCATAAGAGATACTGATGAAGACAGTGTCCTAGAATGATAAAGGAAGTAGAGGTAGATTTGATTAAGGAGTCCTTGTTGGAACATGAGACTGTTTCAACTAGGAATCCTCATACTAGAAGGAATCTAATTTCTTCACTATTATAAATAGAAGGGTAGAGTATGTGTAAGAGGGATGAGAATCAAGATCAAGCTCATTGTGAATTAAACTTGTAAAGCACGAGAGATACAAGTTTCAGCCAATAAAAATACAGTTCTGTTTGTGTCCGTGGACGTAGGTTGGATAAAAATCCGCCGAACCACGTTAAATCTCTTTGTTGATTGGTGTATTTATCTGTCTTTTGCTAAATTTGCTTTTGGTTTCCCCCATAACCAAACAAATTCACTATTGAAGGAGGATTACCTCGGGAGCGATATTCCCATATTGCCCTGAGACCAAAATCCACCGTCAACAAAATTATTCAAACAAGGGTTATTAATTATAAGATTAAGCAAGTATAGGTATTAATAGCTCTTTTTTAAGGTTAGTGGACCATTAGGCTTTTCTGTACGTACAAGTACATGTTTTTTTTAAAAAAAAAATGTATAGACCTATTATTTTTAATTGCTTGTTCTCTATTTACAGTTATTTTTTACCCATTATCATGTTTGTGCATCAAAACCGTTCTCAACAAACAAATATATTTATTAAGTAATTCTAGAGATTTATGACACAATTTTTCATATTTGACTTGACACAATTAATAATCATGTTGTTGATGGTGGCTTTTTACAAGCCCTTATCTCGAAAAAGGTTGAAAGGTAATGTAATACTACCCAACCAAATGGATAGAGAGGCCCGATGACACAAAGATGAGAGGAAAGTTGAAGAATGACCTGACCATGATGTGTGATAAGGTGTACTCCATAAGAAGAGATTCTAAGGTGAGGCAAGTGATGATGACACCCGACCCAACCACATGAAAGAGGGTTTTTTTTTTGGTGTTCCGGGAGTTTATGTAGCCCAACCCGATGATGTATCATCCATGTAGGTCCGACCCGATAACTTTGAAGTCTGGATTTGAAAGAGTATTGATGGGTGGTAAATCTATCAATATTTCCCACTCATTTAATCTAATATTTTGTATAGTTTCTTGAGTTTTGTGAACGTTTTGATGTGTTTTGTGTTATTTTGCAGATAAATAAAGTTGGGAAAGCATTGGAAGCAATTTGGGGCCAAAATAGAGAAACAATGACAAAAGGACAATTCGGTGATTTGGCCGCGTCGCGACGCCTTATGTGCGCCGGACATGCTAACGTGCGCCGAGGGACACGTGTCAGAATCTGAGAAATTGGACTTGCTAACGTGCGCCGACCTTGCTAACATGCGCCGTGCCACGTGTCATCATCACAGAAGATCAGCTAAAATACGCCGTCTGCCACGTGTCGAAATCTCATTGGACCAAAGCAAGCGTGTGCCACGTGTCGAGTTGTCATTGGACCGAATCACCGACGAATCACATGCTTCCACGTGTTAATCTCTCATTGGACAAATCCTAAACGCGTGCCACGTGTCAAATGATCATTGGACCGAAAGCTCAGCCAATCACCGTGTGCCACGTGTCGTCTTCTCATTGCACCACCTTCACCGCGTGACACGTGTCATCACCAGATTCTGCCGACAATGTGCGTGGTAAAAAGCCGCGTTGCCAAAAAACGTGTGCTGGCGTCGCGATGCCAAGCACTTCAGCGTCGCGACGCCAGAAGCCGAAACTGCCTATAAATTCAGCTCATCTTCACTTCATTTGGTGTGCTTTCCTTGGGATTTTTTCCCTGATTTCATAGGAAGCATCTAGTTTTGTAATAATAAAATTATGTATTTTTATTTTTAGTTTTTATTACTGCTTTTTATTTATTTACTTTATGTTTTGTAGTTAATTTACCGATGGGGTAAAAGGTGAAACCTGTAATATAATTATCTAGGTAAATCTCACTTAATTATAATTTATAAATTATAATTTAACCGGATTAATAATGTCAAACTTTATTACCGCCTATATGGCTGGTTTAAATATAAATTACCTTTCCGCCTATATGGCTAGTCTTTATGTGACAGATAATTACCTCCTATATGGCTGGTGTAATTGGACTAAATGGATTACCGCCTATATGGCTGGTTTTAAATGTTTAACATTATTAATTCCTGAGAAAGCAGAATATAAAATAATTTATATATTATAATAAGTGAGATTCCTAGATAAGAAATATTAATTGTGGATCCTCTAACCCCATCATTTTATTTTATTTTAGGGAAGTGATGAAACACAATATCCACACTTAATAATTGATTTTCTTTTTATGGGTAGTTCTTTAGTTGTTTATTGAGTCTTAAGCTTAATGCTTCTTGTTGTCTGATCACCAATAAGATTGATTTGGTAAACTTAAAATGAACTAGACATAGGGATTTTAGGTTTCATCCTTAGATTCAATAGCCCACGATCTTCCTTGAGGATAGATAACCCTTTAATAGATTTCCTTACAGGATAGACATAACTGTCGGGCGGGGGTAACCATAATTGGAACTTGGTCTTAATGACTTCAGGTAATTTGGTTGACATAAGAATATGGTTCAATTGGGTTATATTGGGTATTTGTGTCTGACCATCGGAAGAGGCTTTTGCATATCATCGTGTTCCAGGTTAGCAAATTAATTTATTACACATAAATAAGAGAATCAATTCATCTTTATAATAATATTGTTTAGAGTCACGACCCTAGATCCTTGAGTCTTTTATTTTATTTTCCTTAGTATTTTCTTTTGAGTCTATTTTTATTTTATTTTGCAAAACCACATTCAACAACCAAAAGCAATCATTCACTTCTCCCTATAATTAGATACTTGTAAATAAATAGAATCAATAATTAATAACAACAGTAGGAATTAAGTCCTCGTGGGATCGATATTTTTATACTACTTGAACGATACATACGCTTGCGTTATACGCGTGTGTTACGCCGGTCAAGTTTTTGGCGCCGTTGCCGGGGACTTATTTTTCTTGGGTTATTAATTTTGAAGCTATCTAATTTACTTGTATCTAATTTTCTTTATTTTTATCTGTAATTTTTATTTCTTTCTTTTATTTCAGGTGGTTGAAAAATGGAACACTACTAGGAGATTGAGAGATTACCAGCTTTACAAGAAGATAACCCCAAATCTGGGAGCAACAGTTCGGTTTTCTGAGGCCTGTTGTCCAACCCAACAATTATCACTGGATGTCAAAACCAAGCAATACTACATTTTCTCATCAGAACAAAATGGGGAGATATGTAATATGTGATGGTAACCACCCGAACGATCAATGTATATACCTTTTAGAGTGGCAGAATTATCAGAATCATTCAAGGTACGAAGAACTGTCATATTTTCCATCTCATCCATCATCTACCTTCGATCTTCATCAACAATCAGAACTATCAGAGGAAGATCAGATGATTGACATGCTCAAAGATTGGGTCAAGAAACGAGACGAAAAGTTGGATACAATGCTTGAAACATGCCAGAATCAATTTGAAAGTATTCATAGACAATCAGAATTCATTCGGAGACTGACAGATCAAACGAGATAGTTACCTCAAGAAGAATTATCAGATGAAACTGACAAAGCCTTCGAGTACCCAGAGATCCACAATGACACCTTAACAGAGGAGGAGGCTGAGTAATATCAACAACCAGAGGTATCAGTTTAGGAGCCCGAACCGGCCAAGTCTCGATTTGATTTTTATTATTCTGACTCTGATGATGATGAAACTGAGCTGTTTGTACCAACTGCATCAACACTTGAGGATGGAATTCTGTATCCTCAAAATGAAGATCTTTGAGCATCCATTGCACAAATGTTTGAAGAAGATCTACCTGAGCCAATCATTTCACCCAGATCAGAGGATGAAGACCTAAAATTTGACATTTCTTCACATCCTCAGGTTGATAATTTTACAACATGCATTTCACAGATGACCGATGAAGAGCTAAATGAAGAAATCCTAAAATTCATATGTGAAGAAAAGGTGGAGCAAGAAACAGAGCAAATGGAGGAGTAAATGTCTGACCTTAATAAAGATCCAGAGCATTCAGGAGAAACATCGCTGTTTTGGGGAGTACAAATCAAAGATATCACCCAAAAGCTTGACAGAATGAAAATCCCATTCCAAGTCAAGCACCATACAAGACCTCCTGATTTTCTTTCTTTTTTTGCAGGAACCATTGAAGTAACAAGGAGCAAAAAGGTGGCACAAGCACTGAATGAGACAAAACTATTTTTGCCACTTTACTGTTGGAAGAGACCCTTCAAAAGCAACGCTCACAGGATTGTCTTTAATCGGACATTCAAAACGATGCTAAAACCTCCCTGACAGATAGATTTCAGTCACGTCTGGCTGAAGACGTAAAATTTAGCGCTAGCAGGGAGGCAACCCATGAAATTTTGTTATAATTTTTGTTTTCATATTTTGTGTATACATGTTGTAGAGTTTTTAATTTTGTGTGTTATTTTTGTAGGGAAAAACACAAACATAGCATTTTAAGACAGAATGAATAGTGTTTGGCAATCACAAAGATGAGAACTAATTCATTAGAGATGGCTGAGTAAAGAATGAAATCTTAAGACGCATCCTAATGGATTTATATACCAAACAAGTGGCATATTGCGTACACAATTCTGTTGCCTTAATTATTGCTTTGATTCGCTTTTCTGTTGTAATAATCTTTATTTTCGTAGACAGGATCCAGACTTTTTGACCTTTCACGATTCATTTTGTTGTTTAGCAAACAAACGTCCTCTGGAAGATACTAGTGTTATTATTACTCACCCTTTTCAGGTACTATAAATTCAGCCCGTCATTGCATTTTTGAAGGCATCCTGATTTGAGAAAGAAATACATAAAAAAATGGAAGCCACTTCAAGAAGACGAGTTGAAAACATCTGTGTGTTTTGCGGTAGCAGTGTTGGTGTTAAGCCACAATACGTAGAAGCAGCACAGGAATTGGGTCGAGTCTTAGCTGCAAGGAATATGCACTTAATATATGGCGGAGGAAATCTTGGACTAATGGGGATCGTTTCAAAGGCCGTACAGGAAGGAGGCAGTCACGTTTTGGGAATCATCCCAAAACCCTTGGCAGAGGCAAATCTTATTGGATCATCAAACGGAGAGGAACTGATCGTGCTAGGTATGTCTGAACGACTGGTAGAAATGATTAACCGTGTTGATGCTTTTATAGCTTTGCCAGGTGGCTTGGGTACATTGGAGGAAATTTTTATAGTTCTATCTTGGGCGAACCTGAACATACACCAGAAACCGCTTGGACTGCTTAACATTGATGGATTTTATGATTTTCTTTGTGTGTTTCTTGATGATGCTCGGAGAAATGGATTCGTGTCAAAACCTATGAAAGAACTCATCTTCACTACCAGAACTGCTTCAGATCTAAATACCAACTCATAGCCTATGAACCACAAGTTGACCCCTACTTTCAAAGATAAATTGGTCCGAGGACGATCGTGGTAAGAGGCGTCGAATTAATCTGGATCTTAACCTTTAATTTCGTGTAGAATTTCACCTAACCAGGTACGGCCTTCTTAACTCTCCTTTTACTGTTTAAGATATTGGGGACAATGTCTCATTTAGGTTTGGGGGAGGAAATTAGTTGATTAGTACCTTGTTTTTAGTTTGTGTGTTATTTTTATTTTTAGTCCAAAATTTTTCAAAAAATACAAAAAAAATTGAAAATTTTTCAAAAATTACAAAAATATTTTGTGTTTTTGTGTTTTTTATTTTGATTAAAAATGTGAAATTGGTAAGAGATAGTTGAGTAAGGAGTTTCCACTCCTGATACGTATCTCAAACCATTTATTTCGAAACAAGTTAATTTTTGTTTATTTCATTTTGAATTATTTAATTTGTGAATTCTCCTTAAAACGGACTAAAATGGATATTCATATGCTCAGTTGACAGATATTATCAACATATATAGTAACATACGGACATGAGCTGTAATTGAAAAGTTTGTAATATTCAGTGATCTAGTTTAATTGGAGGAAGCACCTCAAAAAGTGATGGAGTAAAAAAAAAACGTATGAGATCCGAGTTATTAAGTCTGTAAGGGTGTTTTAACACCTAGTGCCCTAAAACCAACTGGTTTGGGAGTCACTGGCCCAAAGCTCGTTACATGGATCAAAGATGCTGCAAAAATATATATATCTGAAGTCTGAGTAATTAAGTCTGTAAGGGTGTTTTAACACCTGGTGCCCTAAAGCCAACTGGTTAAGGAGCCACCGACCCAACACTCGTTACATAGATGGAAGATATTGTATATAAATAAAAAATAGAGAAAAATCAAAGAAAAAATCAGAAAAATCAGAAAAATTATTCCATTGCTACAAAAAGGTGTGAAATCTGATAGAACTTTAGGACAAAAATATTACTCTCTTATCAATTGCACTTATGACTGTTGTGGGAAAAAAAGAGTTGATTAATATTTTGTTGGCTGTGTATATGGAGAATGGTAAATATAATCGGAGAATTTACTTATTCGGTAATTTAGAAAGAAACAAAACAACTAATAACTTGGAGTAGAAATTTCATCTGATTAGTCACTAACTTCTTTATTCTCTTTTCGCTTGTCTTTTTGCTTTTGTGTGCATTAGTTTTACTACCTTTTTACTTTTGTAAAATGTTTGTGGGTATCATTGATGTAAACCCTCACGAGACTACAACTCGTCCACTAGGGACACCTAGGGGTTTAAAGGCTTGTTGCATATGCTAAATGCAACCGTGATCCCTACGAAAGTGGCTTAGTTAAATTTTATTATGTTATTTTATTTTGTGTTTTGCTCGAGGACTAGCAAAATGTTAGGTTTGGGGGTGTGATGAGTGGTAAATCTATCACTATTTCCCACTCATTTAACCTAATATTTTGTATATTTTCTTGAGTTTTGTGAACGTTTTGATGTGTTTTGTGTTATTTTGCAGATAAATAAAGTTGGGAAAGCATTGGAAGCAATTTGGGGCCAAAATAGAGAAATAATGACAAAAGGACAATTCGGTGATTTGGCCGCGTCGCGACGCCTAATGTGCGCCGGACATGCTAACATGCGCTGAGGGACACGTGTCAGAATCTGAGAAATTGGACTTACTAACATGCGTCGACCTTGCTAACGTGCGCCGTGCCACGTGTCATCATCACAGAAGATCAGCTAAAATGCGCCGTCTGCCACGTGTCGAAATCTCATTGGACCAAAGCAAGCGTGTACCACGTGTCGAGTTGTCATTGGACTGAATCACCGGCGAATCACATGCTTCCACGTGTTAATCTCTCATTGGACCAATCCTAAATGTGTGCCACGTGTCAGATGATCATTGGACCGAAAGCTCAGCCAATCACCGTGTGCCACGTGTCATCTTCTCATTGCACCACCTTTACCGCGTGACACGTGTCATCACCAGATTCTGCCGACAATGTGCGTGGTCAAAAGCCGCGTTGATAGAAAACGTGTGCTGGCGTCGCGACGCCAAGCACTTCAGCGTCGCGACGTCAGAAGCCGAAACTGCCTATAAATTCAGCTCCTCTTCACTTCATTGGTGTGCTTTCCTTGGGATTTTTTCCTTGATTTCATAGGAAGCATCTAGTTTTGTAATAATAAAATTATGTATTTTTATTTTTAGTTTTTATTACTGCTTTTTATTTATTTACTTTATGTTTTGTAGTTAATTTACCGCTGGGGTAAAAGGTGAAACCTTTAATATATTTATCTAGGTAAATCTCACTTAATTATAATTTATAAATTATAATTTAACCGGATTAATTAATGTCAGACTTTATTACCGCCTATATGGCTGGTTTAAATATAAATTACCTTACCACCTATATGGCTAGTCTTTATGTGACAGATAATTACCGCCTATATGGCTGGTGTAATTGGACTAAATGGATTACCGCCTATATGGCTGGTTTTAAATGTTTAACATTATTAAATCCTGAGAAATTAGAATATAAAATAATTTATATATTATAATAAGTGAGATTCCTAGATAAGAAATATTATTTGTGGATCCTCTAACCCCATCATTTTATTTTATTTTAGGGAAGTGATGAAACACAATATCCACACTTAATAATTGATTTTCTTTTTATGGGTAGTTCTTTAGTTTGTTTATTGAGTCTTAAGCTTAATGCTTCTTGTTGTCTGATCACCAATAAGATTGATTTGGTAAACTTAAAATGAACTAGACATAGGGATTTTTGGTTTCAGCCTTAGATTCAATAGCCCACAATCTTCCTTGAAGATAGATAACCCTTTAATAGATTTCCTTACAGGATAGACATATACCTGTCGGGCGGGGGTAACCATAATTGGAACTTGGTCTTAATGAATCCAGGTAATTTGGTTGACATAGGAATATGGTTCAATTGGGTTATATTGGGTATTTGTGTCTGACCATCGGAAGAGGCTTTTGCATATCATCGTGTTCCAGGTTAGCAAATTAATTTATTACACATAAATAAGAGAATCAATTCATCTTTATAATAATATTATGTGGAGTCACGACCCTAGATCCTTGAGTCTTTTATTTTATTTTCCTTAGTATTTTCTTTTGAGTCTGTTTTTATTTTATTTTGCAAAACCACATTCAACTAACCAAAAGCAATCAATTCCCTTCTCCCTATAATTAGATACTTGTAAATAAATAGAATCAATAATTAATAACAACAGTAGAAATTAAGTCCTCGTGGGATCGATATTTTATACTACTTGAACGATACGTACGCTTGCGTATACGTGTGTGTTTACGCCGGTAAAGTATCATTTATCTCGGTTATCCGACCGGAGGAACGAAGATAGGGTGATGACCGACCAATTTGGGAGTAGTATGCCGTTTTCCATACCTGGAAATAAGTACATCTAGAAGGCTAATGATGAAAAAGATACAGTTCATATTGAGCATAGGCCATGCCAGCTGTTATAAGGTGGTACAGTGGCAGATCAATGACCGCTATAGGCAACCAGAGGACGCCATAGGTCGGTGTAGTGGCAGAGAAACAAACTTATTTGGTTTGCTGAGAAGGTGGTGGAAGCTATGACTAAGAGTTATAATGACGATTGAGTGATGTGTATGGGATGTGGGGGAAAGGTGATTGGAGAACTATATAAAGGAGTAGAAATTACATTAGAAAAGGTGAGCAATTTTCACATTTCACAGTACTTGTAACTTGAGAGCAGCACTAGTAAAGTAAGCTAAGTGATAGAGAGAGAAAGTGAGTCATGAACCCGACCACATTCTATACCCGATGGGTTATTTGTTGTAAACCAATTGTAATTTCTTTATTAGGCGCTCGGGTTGGTATTCGCCTTATGGCTAATAAAATCATTTCTCTTTCTCCTGTGGACATAGGTTGTAGATACTCTCCATCGAACCACGTAAATCGTATCCATGTTATTGTTTGTCTTTTTTCAAGTTTGTGGGGTTCCCACTAACCAAATAAATTTACAGTTGAGGGAGGTTTGCTCAATGGGTAAATTCCATATATTGACTTTAGAATGAAAAACAGTTGTCAATAGTTGGCGTCATATGCGAGGATTTAGTATGAAAAATAACCAACACGCTAAGACGATGGTAGGAGACTGAATGTAAAAGTGAGCAGGCATCTGCAATGGACTGGATGGAGAAGATGGAGGAGAGTCTGAGGTTGGAAAAACAGAAAGCCAAAGAAAATATGGATGTGACAAAACTTTCCTGAAGACAGTGGTGGAGAATATTGATAGGTTGGAAAAAGGTCGGGAGAATAAGCTCATGCGGGGCCTAGTCATAGGAGGGAAGACATCGTCGGTGCAAAGAAATAAAGCGATGACTTTGAAGTATTGATAACTTTGAAGCGTGGATTTGAAAGAGTACAATTTATCTTGATTACTCGACTCGATAAACGAAGATGGGGTGATAACTGACCAGTTTGAGAGCAGCATGACATCTGCCCTACCTGAAAATGAGAACATCTAGAATACTAATGATGAAAGAGATAAAACAATGATTCATATTGAATATAGGCCCTGCCAGCCACCATAGGATAATGCAATGGCAGAGTAATGGCCTCTATAAGCCACCATATGTCGATGCAATGGCAGAGAAACAAGTTTATTTGATTGGCTGAGAAGATGGTAGAAGAAACCACTAAGGGTTGTAATGATTATCAAATGATGCATGATGACGTCAGAGTCGGTTGGAAATGTAATTTGAGAACCTATCTAAAGGGGTATAATTCACATTAGAAAAGATGAACAATTTTCACATTTCACAACACTTGTAATTTAAGAGCAACACCAGTAAAGCAAACTAAGTGATAAAGAGAGAAAGATAGTCATTAACCCGACCACATTGTATACCCGATGGATTATTTATTGTAAACCAATTGTAATTTATTTGTTAGACGATCATGTCGGTATTCACCCCGAGGCTAATAAAATTGTTTCTCTTTCTCTCGTGGATGTAGGTTGGAGACACTCTCAACCAAACCTTGTAAATCATGTCTACGTTATTGTTTTTCTTTTGGCAAGTTTGTTGGGGTAGTTATGGAGCCTCTAGGGTGGGATCGATGTCCCGCACAGCAGAAATAGGTCTAACCCCGTGGATATCAAGCATATGTGTATTTTAAAATTATTTTATGGAATACTATATTTCGTTACGAGTCCGTAGGAAAAAATCGGGGCCAAATCGGAGTTCGGAAACTCCGAAACGAATAAAATTATGTTTCAACGCTCATGCGCAGCTCTTGGTGTGTCGCGACGTGCAGGCTTGGGAGTTAGAACTCCTAATCTGTGAATACTCTGCGTCACGATGCGTAAGGGTGAGCGTCGCGATGCCCGCGGTTATGAGAGGTGAGTGTCGCGACGCTGGAGAACGGAGTCGCGACTCTACACTGTGTAAAATATTGGCAGTAAGCAAATTTACCTTGAATCCAATCCATAACAATTCTAATTTTTTCCAAACACTTCAATACACCTAAAATTGAATTTTAACATCAAAACCAAGATCAACACATGTTATACAACAAACATAAATGTATTATAAATACATATATATATATTTCTTTGAATCAAAACATAAACCAAAATAGAATCTCATAATAAAGTGACTCATGGACAATTTTAGGTCACTCAAAAGTGGTCAAGTGATTCTAGAATGATAGCCATGGCTAGAAGCTATCATCTAGAGTCCAAAAATCTAATTTTATGTTCTATGTCCAACATGAACATTTTGACTCAATTACAAGCGTAATGTATTTATGCTTCCAAAGCATTCATACATAATTCATTAGCGTAATTTCAACATCAAGCTATGTTATTATGTATCCAATACATAATACACCACTATATGTTTCACTAATGATAAAACCTCACTAATGAAAACATAGTTTTAGAGAATATCAAACTTATCGAGCAAGTTTGATTCCAAGATCCAATCTTATTCTCCTCGTTGAAATGTTATAGAGAACTTCCAAAGCTAGCAAGCTTGATATGAAGATCAAATCTTCTTCTTCTTATTGTTGTAAAGAACTTCCAAAACTTCTCTCACAAAAACTTTACTTAGGCTAATATTTGTTTCTTTTGCTTAGTGCTTGTTTTAGCTTATTTTGCCTTTATTAAAAACTTGCTCAAGCTTTCCTTTTATAGCAAAACTTATGTAATTTTTAATTAATAAAAGTTCTAATCAATTTTTATGTGGGCTTAATCCAATTTGTCAATATATGTATAATTATGTGTGACTAATCACCTTTGTCTATTACTTTGATTAATCCAA
Organism: Zanthoxylum bungeanum; assembly: GCA_019454045.1. Taxonomy (NCBI): domain Eukaryota; kingdom Viridiplantae; phylum Streptophyta; class Magnoliopsida; order Sapindales; family Rutaceae; genus Zanthoxylum; species Zanthoxylum bungeanum. The sequence continues at coordinate 54,685 of SKCR01041552.1, forward strand.
TTAAATCAAGACAAAGTTTAATTAATAGATTAGTTGAATGCCTACCACTTTGATTTAATCCAATTAAATCAAGATAAATACACCTATTATTACATATTTGTAATTACCTAAATATCCTCCAATGATATAGATATTTATGAAATTACAACAAATTCCTTGTGTGATTTTAGATTAATCCAATTAGGTCAAAGTAAATAATTAATGTTATCTAATAACACTTAATTATTTTAGTTGATAATTATAATATCAAATATTATTTATTATAAAAAGTTGTTACCCACGTGTTCAACGAGTACACTTCATATTGTGAGACTCTTTAAGTCAAGACACGTTCGTCATATAAGTCTAGCTTATATGTACGTAATTTGGCCACCTCCAAATTCGCGAAGAACACAAACGACCTTTCTGAACTATACAAGTTGAGGTAATCACATATGTTTAACAATCCCTCCGTCGTAGGCTATCCGAGTTGTCCTTAGGAAATATAGATTACATCTTTAAGTTTCCAATGCGTACATCTTATGTCGATATATCCACAATTCCTTACAACTAATCGGAACATCATTTCTTATAAATGCGATCTACCATAAGTGATCAGCTTTGGCCAAAGTCTTAAGAATCGTGACTTACATACATGGATACTTAAACCCCTTATGGTACACATATGGGCCGATGGATCCTATCTTGACACGTACTTGATTAACAAGTGCATCATATATGTCCAACATGACGTGCATTTATAAGAGGTGTTCTCGGAGACGAGTTACACTTAGAGGTACAACCTGAGGGCCCCAAAACCTTAATTTAGCATCTATTTTTTTTCCAAGTTTGTTGACGTCGCATATCTGCCCGAACATTCTATATGTCCAACCAGCCGTGCATCTGTCACACAGTAAATGCGGTCGATCTTCTGGCTAGATCAGGCTATTTGTATTTCTTTAGTATATAGAATGGAAACTCTGATGAAGATTCCATAGTCGATTCCGAATAGATGATAATATGGTTTGCACTCGGGATACAACTCTATGTACCACACGAGAACGACGTGCGTGATTTTAATATTATTTTCATTATTACTGCATTATTTCCTCTACATCCATCATACTTTTTATTCTTTCTTACTAATGTTATAGTTGTTTAATCAACATACATTATTGTTGTTGAATCTATGTGATACTATTAAATTTGCATTACTGGATACGTAGTACGTCCGACCTGACTTACTTGAAGTCTAGTCGAACATCAAATAATTTCAGGCTGTGTTATATACATTCAACTAGGTCTCCACGAGACTAGACTGACGAAACTTGTCCTTGTGATTATATGCATATCTATTGGTGTTAATGTTTTGCTATTGATTCTCATGTTTCTGATATCATTGTAACTATTCTTCGAATGTATGTATACCTAATTTCATATATTATCTACAATCATTTTGATTACACAATAAGTCCGGCCAGACTCCATGCAAATTCGGCCAGACATACATATATAGAATATACATCCGGTCATATCCAATATATATATGATCGAGTTCATTTTGTGCGTTATGTGGATCATCTTTTAAGCATGTTAGTATATTGGCATCAATCAGTAACCATTCTGAACCTAAACGGGTTTAAGATAAGACCTTGCGAGGGGTGTAGTGCGGCCTTAAATCATTCTCAGTGTCTCATACTGAATGGCGAGTCTTTTATTCTACGATTAGTCCTCGCGGACTAATACATACTCTTTACGAGCTGCGAGCTCAATAATGTATTGGTCGCTGATGTCATAGGCATAACGGTAAACACAGTTTCGCTCATACAAGGGTATCAATTACATGAGAAGAATGGTCGGGTATGTAAGGAAAAGAATCATCAGAAAGGGTCGAGGTAGAAGTTGGAGCAGAAGTGTTGTCAATTGGGGGTAGCATAAAGGCATCCTCGTGAGGATTAGGCACAACAGTTGGGGAGCTGGATTTTGCACCATTGGGGCCATCTTCTAAGGGACCTCCTCCTCAGGGGCTTCTTCAAAATCTTCTTCTCCCTTAAAGATCCCGAGGATTCTGTGGAGATCACTCAGGTCAAACGTAGGAAAGTTCTCGGTAATACTGTCCACTAACTTCTCCAATCCTTCGATCAGGGCATCGATCTGTGCCGCCTCAATGCGCTCCTCGATTTGGGCCTGAAAAGAGGCCAGTTCAGATTTGACGGAGGCCAACTTGGTCTTTGCCATGTTTAGCTCCTCAGCCAGAGCTGTCAATACCAACGGTTTCTTCAGTTCAAGGGCTCAGGCAGTAGCAACAGCCTTAGCATCACCTTTTTTTTATAACATTATTGGGCCGATGGACTGATTCAGTTTCAGCCCTTGCATCAACCAAGTCTTTATTAAGTTGCTGCTCCTTTCGGGTCAACTCGTTCTACAGCCTTTGGGCATGTCCCCCCTCTGCCACAATATTGGTCAGCACATCCATATTAATGGCTATCGAGTATGCCATCTACACAAAGAACAGACCGAGACAGTGAATAAAGACTATTGATATATGAGAGAGATCGAGCTGTAGATTATTTACCTTTTGGAGGAAACTGCCAACTTGAATAATGACCTCCTCGAGAGTGATGTTCTCGAACGACACAACGTCTTGAAAAGTAACTACATTGGCCATGTAATTGATGGCCAATACTAGATGACCTATTTTGGGCCTCATGTTTTCAAGGAATATGAAAAAAATTTCATAAATACCAGTTTATTATAGATGATTAGACCTGGCCGGCGGTCCAGTTCGGTTCCGAACCGGAACCGGAACCGAACCGTTCGATTCTCCATTCGTTTTTTTTTTTACTTTTTTTAAAATAAAAAATTGAGATTGGAAAAATAATTTAATTTAAATTTATGAATTTGAATTTGAATTTATATAATAAACTTACATAATTACATTAAATTACAAATAAAATTCTTATCTAAAAAAAATTAAAAATAAAATTATTAAATTAAAGAGCTTGAACTTAAATTTTTAAGAACTTAAGTTGCCTACGTATCCTCCAGGGGTGAGAGGGGTGAGAGGAATCAAAGCTCACATAGTTCCATTACATTTTAAAGATATTTTCCCATTGTAATTTTACAATTCTTTAATTATCAATCATCATTATCAGTGCATGCTGATCTTTCAGCTCCGGTTCCGCTTGCACTTGCAGATGCATCATCGAACAAGTCTTCAAATTCATCAGGGGCATCTTCTTATTGCCTCAGATCAACTCGGATCCAATCATCCACACATGTTGTTTCTTCTAGAGTGTTTGGATGTAATGAAGATCGTTTGACTTCTAATATATTGCCTCTCATGCTGAAGACTTGCTCAACCGCAACGGTGGAAACAGGTGCTGCCAATTTCTCTTTAGCAATAATTGATAATACATGATATAAAATAATTTTACTATCTTGTATAATTTAAAAATTTGACGTTTTGTTGTATTTCGAGTCATTCTACAAGCAACATGATTTGAAGCATTTTGAACGTAATTAGTAAAAGTATTTTTTCACCAAAACTTAAAGAAAGATGTGTCATACAAGTTAATTTAGCAAATTCTTCTCTATTTTTAGCATCAGAATATTTAAATAAATCTAAAGAACTCGTACCTCTACTAGATGATGCGTATCTGGTCATTCGAGTTTGCGTCGTATCAAGTCTAAGTTCAACGACATGATATCTTTCCAGGTGCTTGATCATATTGACATATCCACCAATAAATTTGTAAGAAACCCCACAATGGTTGCATAATGCTCTTGAACCTTCATTTGCAGTATCAATTAAATGAAAATGAATTTTGAAAACATCAGAGGAACGAGACTTAACCTCTCTTCTCCGTGAACCGATACTAGGGTCGCTCTCTTGGGTGGCACATTTGATATTGTGTTCTCATATGAGCTTGCCATTTGTTGTTTAAGAAATTTTAAAGAATGAGAGAATTGTAATTGTAGATGAGAGAATTGAGAATGAGAGAAATGTAGGAATTGAGAGAATTGAGAATTGAGAAATTGGTGTATTGAAATAATGAAAAATGACCCATATTTATACATTTTTAGAATATTTTTGTGATACCTAAAATACCTCTAAAATTAGCCATTTTATTACTATTATTAGGGATAATTTGGGAAATCCAAATTATTATTAATTTTTTTAACGTGTATATAATATATATATATATATATATATATATATATATATATATATATATATATCTTAGGCTCCCTGCCCTAGCCCAACGGCTAGTAGTCGTTGGGGAGAAAGGGTTGGAACCCTACCCGGTTCCAACCAGAACCTTACGGTTCTG
>SKCR01041553.1:0-72618 GCA_019454045.1 Zanthoxylum bungeanum
CCAAACTATAGAGGCCGTCCATGTCCCTATAACTCCCTCTAAGTCCTGAGGCAGACATCCTGCGTACTAAAGGGTAGATTTGCCTAAAGTAATGCCACAGAGCCCTAGTTGGCCAGATAGGCTCTGGCACTTCAGCCTCATCATCCGGATCCTGCACAATTGGTACAGAACCGTCCGAAGAGAAGCGCTCAAATGGGGAATGATCACCAGGAATCTCCACAATTCTTAGACGTGAATGGCCAGATTCAACAGATGGCTCCGTACTTTGGGGGTCGTCTCCTATATCTTCTCCCTCTTCTGGGAATTGTGTCATGACGGGACCTTCGGCATCATCATCCTCGTCAGAGGGAAATTGAACAACTGGCATCCCTGCAGGTCCCGCTCCCCCGCCTCGGCCCACAGGAGCTTCGACCTCCGGAATTCGCGCCGTTTCAGGAATTGCTGAAGGCGGATCAATCTTGAGAGCCTGCACCAAATGCACAGTCATGATATCAATACACCTCAAACCTGTATGAATGTAAAAGAAATCCAGTCTCAAGCTCATACCTTAGAGCGACGGACGAGCGGAACGTCCGAATCAGAACTTCGGCTGGGAGAAGGTTTCTTCCTTTTAGCAAGCTTTATGCTATTGGGTTTAGATGCCTCAGCTGCCTTCTTCGACCCCGACGGCTCAGAATATTTGAGGGACAAAGGAATAAAAGAAAACACCCTCGCGGGAGGCAAAGAAAAATATTGCTCACGGGTGATGGCTAGAAATGATCAAAGCAAGGATGAACAGATGTACAAGAAGTGAAAGGAGCTATGACAAAAGAAGACAGCAAAGAGCGAGACTCCACTAAGGAGTCCTCAACTTCAGAAACAGAAAAGACCTTAAAACGGTCTGACGATGCAGAATACGAATGAAAAAAAACAAGAGGACACCCTTGGACGAGGCCAAATTGACGGTCGATGAAGTTGGGCGAATATGCCTCCACTCTAGCCTTTCCATTGGCCCCAGTCAAGATGTCATGAACCAGGTCACGGCTGTATAAAAAATTGCGCCATATGCGAAGACATGACTCATCCTCTTCCGAAAGAGGAAGGTCATAGATGAAAGATGGACTGTTCGACACAGTAAAAGGAAAAAAGAAGGAACCCGAGGAAGAGTATAAAAATAATCAAAGGTAGCACGAGGAAGGAATGAAGACGGCCTAAGCTGAGCGAAGAGAAGGCCGACACAAGAGTAAGGGTGAGTCAAATCAATTGTACCAAACATAGGAAAGTAGGCTCTTAACCAAAGTTGAACGATCCACAAGGGACCAGAAGCAATGGGTGATGACCTCGACCGAAGTTGCTTTTGGAGGACGGCCAGCCTCCGATACATGGCGGCAAGAAGAAAAGAGGCCAAGTCTAAATGACGGCCATGAGCGAGATCAGAAGAAATGGGGAGGTAGCCCACCACAGGTTTTTGGCTGGATGTACAAATGATATATTTGCACAGCCAGTAATGAATGAAGGATGTACGTTCTAGCATTGAAACTGTACCAGCCGTTTTCGAATATGTGCGAAGAAGAGAAGAATAAGACGAAAAAGAGGAATGACCCATTGAATGATGGGGAAAACGAAAGGTTGTGGAGGCTGAAATGGTCGATCCGAGAGGGGTCAGACCGGTAAGAGCACCAACATCACGAAAGGTGATAGTAAAGGGCCCGACCGGAAAAATGAATACATTGTACTTGGAAGACCAAAAGAGTAAGGAAATAGGAAACAAGTTACGATCAAAAGCTGGCAGAGACAAGGAAAGCTCAGTGAGAGGAAGAATATGGTGTTTTTCTAAAAAGTCACGGGTATCCGCATGTAACAGCATACGTTGATACCAGGCTTCAAAAGTTGTATCAGGCTTGGGCCAGGTGTGAATTGGACTGGACTAAGCAATGACAGAAATGTTGAGTGGTTCAGAAAATGGAGGGCTAGAAGAAGAGGGAAATTGTTGAGCCAACGGGGCCGTTGCGATAGCATTATCGTCAATGAAGATGGGGCCAAGAGCGCATTGGCCGAAATTCTCATCTAGAGTGTGAAGGCCAAACACGCCCACAGAAGAATCTTCCAATGCCAACTTGTAATCAGCGAAAGTTGAGTCGTTAGTTTTGGGAAAAGAGGAAGAAGAAACCATTGATGACAAAAGATCAAGAAAGAAGTACAAGCGAGTTTGCAAAAAATTTAAGGGTATAGCGAGAGACAGAGGGGGATGAAGCCTTATGAACAGACAAATTGTTTAACCTGGGACAGCTATCCCAACATGAATCGTCGAGGAGTAAGAGCAGCAGGAAAACAGAAAAGGATAGAAAGTTGCCCTAGACAGGTGTTCGAATGCAACTCGCTACACAAGTGACGTGCGACAGAAGGAAACACGGAAGTGACATAAAAAGCGGCACTTAAAATAGGCCTCATGATGAAACATGTAGGAAAGGGCCGCATATTTATTGCAAATATGATGGGTTTACGTAGAACTCTAAAGGACGGCCTGACAAACTATAGGGCGAAGAATCTAACCCCGAATCTACTTCGCTCGACCTCGCTACTTCGGCCTCCAACAGATCGGCCGAGCCTCAAAATCTTAGCATCGGTCTTCAGAATCGGCCAAGAACAGGTGTCAACACTACACTTTCCAAAGACGTCATCCAAGCCTTCTCCATTATTAACGCAAGTAGCAAAGACTGATATGACAAGACCATCAGGCCACGGGTTTACTCTGACAGAGGACCGGACTTTGGGCAGGGAGCCCCTCCAATCGATCAGACAGCACGTGAAAAAACCCTTCACGTGACAACAGTACCAATGTCTCTTCACCACCTATTTAAAGGACAACCTTACTAACCAGACTCTACATAGTCAAACAGAGTCTCGAAAATGAGAAGGAAAAGATCGGAAGAGGCAGAGCAGAGTTGGGAAAAGGAAAAGCTATGCATGAAACATAGGCCACCAGAGGTGGAAGCTTCTCTTTAGTAAGGTGTGAAATGGAATGTAAGAAGACTCGCTAACGGCCATCCACACGGCGTAAGGTGTGAAATGAAATGTAAGGTTGTGGATGGGATGCGTCCGTTAGCGACAAATTGTCCTGGGTCCTCTGTGTGGAAGGTACTGCACCTCCCGAGTTGCGAATGGGTTAAGCTCGTTAACAACAACTTGCCTCAGCTTCTCTACGCGGAGCATGCTACTTACATGGGACCTCGGATTCTATAGAATGGGGATTGGACGAATGAAGGGCCGGCTGAAGGCGGAAACGAGTGATCATACAAGTTTCTATCACTCCAATACATACGACATTTCGCCTTTTTCGACCGAAAATTCGCTCCTCAGACTCTCTAGACTGAGGGATTAGCTGAATGATGGGCCGGTCGATCAAAATAGGCTAGCTGAGGACGAAAGGGAAAATCCGTCAGGACAACCCTTAGTTGGGGTAGTGGTCTTCCCTGAAACGAGGAAAGAACAAACCGGGATGGAAACTAAAAAAAAATTCACCTCGATCTTCACGTCCAGTGCCATCAAGGTAAATTTGGGGGAGAATTGTTAACAGATGAAAATTTCCACCGTAGAACGAAATCACCCTGAGACTAAAGAAAGAGCGAAGTGAGAAAGGGCGATGGACCAAAGGGCGACAAAGAGAGTGGGGCGATCGGACTAGCGGTTAGGACGAAAGCCCATGATACGGTTACTCCCACGATCATGGCAGTTGGACAGTTTTCCTCCACAACCAAGCAGTTGAGACGCACAGCTCAGCGGTTACAGGCATGATCCAGCAACTACAGGGAGATACTGGAACCGCTTAAAACGGTTGACAAACTTCACTATAAAAGCTTATCTATGCCAAGAGAAAAAGCCTGATCAAATGAAGACTCAAATGAGCATATTTTTATTTTTCATTTCTTAGATTGTAATCTTAAGACTGTAACTTGTGTGCTTGCGCCCCTTGGAGGCTTATTCACTTAATCAAACACCACTTGCTGGGACATTGTCTCAGAAGGTTTGAACCTTACACGCTCTTCTTTCTTCACGCATAAAATTTGTGCAAACAGTATGTATGAATAATGTATATCAGATGGATATTAGAAGGGTGAGGGCAATTTTGGAAATTGTTGTAATAAATTTAGAATTTATTAAATTGGACCTGCGTGTCCAGCCTATTACCTCTTTTCTCATTGTATTTCTCTTCTCACCAATTCCCCTCAATGTTAATGAGGTTTCTTTAGAAGTATTATGTAATTGGGTAGAAGTAAGAACAATACTAGCGGGAGAGAGTAAATGGAGAGATTTGTTCTAGGAATAAGTTTGTTGTATATCCATCCGCATATCATTATTAAATTTTATCGCGCCTTATTATGATTTTAGAATGCATGCTTAAGGGTGTATAATGAGACCTAATTAAAGATAATAAATTGGTTTCCAAATAGCGACAAAAACCCTCAATTTATATTAAGCATTTTTCCTTCCATTGAGTGATTCTCTCTCAAGATCCAAGATTGGCATTGGTTTGTTGGCCAAAGTCAAGACCTTTGTCCATCGCGGATGTGTTTGAATCATGAAAGCTTTGTTCCATATCGTACATCTTGGGCAAGTTATGATTTTTTGGCCAAAGTCAAGGTCACTTCTTGTTCATCGGCCTCGATTACGAAGCTTTCCCACTGTCAATGGGTCACGCTTAACTGGTTTCATTAAGCTTGTTGAGCCAAAGCCAAGGCTTAGTTGATTCAGAGGAAAAAAGGTGGGGAATATATCAGATATATTAGCATATATTGGATATATATTTCGGACATGGAAGTCCACCTATTGGATCTAGGAATTGGATGAGATCCAATTGATCTTAGAGATCTACCTAGTTAAGTTTCATACAATTTGTTGGGGAAAGTCAAGGTTGTGTGTTATTTAATGAGATCCTAGCCCACTAGGAAACTAGGTTTCCCGAGTACTCCACTAAGGTTTAGAGGCTCGTCGAAAAATAGTGGGAGGCAAATATTAAATTTTCAATTTCTTTTAGATACTTGCCAATACGCGCTTATTTCATTTTTCGTCATTAAAAATTTATATATATTAGTTGGACTAATATTCAATTGTTGTTTTAATTAAACAGTTGAACTTTATTCAAATTATTTCATTTATAGTTGATTATATAATTGGATTATAGTAATCAATATATTTGAATTTTACCGATCATTTATAGTTGGTTATATAATTGGATTATAGTAATCAATATATTTGAATTTAACCACTAAAATAATAGTTGATTATATAGTTAGACTATAGTAATCATTATATTCGATTGTACCCGAAATCGTTGATTGGATAGTTGGACTATTGGAATCAAGATAACTGAAAGATTAGCGTTTAAAACATAATCCTGGGTGAAAATTTTTTTAAGCGGCTTCAATTTTCAAATTGGGATTAGAACCTCAGGATAGTCCTAGGAGCCAATAAGTTACTTTATTTGATAGAGTGACATCTCGGGCCTGAGCCCAGAGTTGAGCAAATAGTGGAGCATGAGCTTTGGAAGACTCATGGTGATGATAACTTTAGTGCTGAATCTGTTATGTTTGTCGCAAAGACTCCTTAATTTCTTCGTCGGAACAAAGGATTAGATCCTTATACCATGATGTTGAAATTAAAGGATCTGCACAAATCTAATCTTAGATCTTAGAAGTACTAATTCCAATAGAAAAATCTTGGAGAGTTAATGGCTATGCTCAATGAGACATAGCCAGAGCTTACAAAAGGGAAAAAATCGCAAGACCCATCTTACTTCGACATCCCAGACGGCCAAGGCTTGGCCGAAGGCTTATGGGGGTGTGAAGAAAAGGGCAAGGCTAAATCGTCACAGTCTTCTGGGAAGACAAATGACATATCCCAAGATGTGTACCCAAACTATGTTAAACAGGGTCACTGGGAGCGTGACTGCCGTATGGACAAGGCAGGCATGAAGGAAGTGAAGACGGATAAGGGTCCAACTTCAGGTATGTTTGTTATAAACATGACCACAACTAGTTTAAAAATTGGATTTTTGATACTGGATGTTGTACATAAACATATGTATTGATGTGCGGGATCTACTGATTAGTAGGAGACTGGCTTCAGATGAGATTGACATGCGAATCGGAAACGGGACGAGAGTCACTGTTTTGGCTGTGGGAACCTAAGTTTTGGAACTGCCCTTTGGGCATGTACTTAAATTAGGAGACTGTTATAATGTACCTAGTTTGACTATGAACATTATCTCTGTATCTAGTTTAACCCGTTGCGGGTATACCTTTATATTCTAGAACACTAAGTGTTTTGTTTATAAAGATGATATTGAGATAAACACATTATATGTGAATAACAGTATTTATATTTTGAATATAAATGAATCTCAAACATATAACATGACAAACAAATAGCTCAAACTGAATTATTCAAATAAGACTTATTTGTGGCATTATTGTCTGGGACACATTAACAATACTTGTATATCCACACTTTCGAAGAGTGAGTACTAGGAAAAATTTGATTCTAATTCAAATAATATCTACGAATCTAGTTTATTAGGCAAAGTGCCTAAAACACCTTTTACCTGGTAAAAGTGCAAATGCCACTGATCTGTTAACCTTCATTCACAGTGACGTAAGTGGGCCATGTCTAGCTAGGCTAGAGGTGGATATGAATACTTCATAACCTTTACGGATGTGGCATCGCATTACGGTTACGTGTATCTGATGAAACACAAGTCAGAAACTTTTGCGTAATTCAACGAGTTTCGACACGAAGTAAGAAAATAGATCGGTAAGAGTATTAAAACATTACGGTCGGACCATAGTGTAAGATACTTAAACATATAAGTTTCAAGATTAGTTGAAAGAGTATAGTATTCTTTCACAGTGGACTCCTTCCGGAATACCTCAATCGAGTGGTGTGTCCGTACAGAGAAACCGAACTTTGTTGGACATAATAAGGTTAATGATGAGTCGCTCTGAGCTACCAATTTCTTTCTGAAGATACACATTAAACAGTGCAATACTTATTTTGAATAAGGTTCCATGAAAATCTGTTAGACAGACTTCATATTAGATATGAACAGGAAAGAAACCAGGTTTCACATTCTTGAAGATTTGGGAATGCTGGGCATATGTTTGGATGATACCAAACTAGAACCCAAATCAGATAAGTGCTTATTTGTAGGTTTTCATAGGGAAACCAAAGTATAATACTTATACAACTCACAATAGAACAATGTAATTGTTACTCTCCATGCGGTTTTCCTAAGAGAAATTCCGAGATGCAGTGGTAAGTGGGAGCAAAGTAAAACTTGATGAAAATCAGAGTAATACTGTTCTAGGAACCGAGTCCTCACGGAACACCAACAGTTCATCAAGGATGAAACTATACCAATAATCTTCGAATACACAAGAACCTCGTGGTCGGAGAGAGTCAGAAAACAACTTGGGAGGTATGGGTTTCTGATTTCACCTCATGTAGATATTAATCTTATTGAGGAAGACGAACCAGATACTTATGAGGAAGTGATACAAGGTATTGACTCCTTTCATGGCAAAGTTCCATGAAGTCCGAAATGGATTCCTTGTATACCAACTAAGTTTGGACACTGGTTGATGTACCAGAAGGCATTGTGCCTATTGGTACTAAATGAGTCTTTAAGGAAGACATACATGGATGGAAACATACAAATGTACATAACTAGGCTTGTACAGAAAGGGTATCGTCAACGACATAGTGTCGACTACGATGAAACTTTTTCATCTGTTGCCTTGATTAAATCCATTTGGATAATGCTTGCTAATGCTGCGTATTTCATTTATGAAATATGGCACATGGACTTCAAAACCACTTTCCTTAACGGAAACCTTTTGGAGGATGTTTACAACATCTTGACGGTTTTAGTGTGCCAAAACATGCAAACAAGGTTTGCAAGTTAAATCGATCCATTTATGGATTGAAGCAAGCATAGCGTTCTTCGAACCAACGTTTTGATAAGATCATAATGGTATATGGTTTCATTCAAAAAGGTAAAGATTCTTGTGTATATAATAAGGTTAGTGGGAGAGCACTGACAATGAATGTCCTATAAGTTGATGATGTATTGCTTCTTAGCAATAACATTCCCATAAAATAATTGGTGAAAGCTTTGCTTTCATTAAAATTCTCCATAGAATACCTGGGAGAAGCAGGCTTTATTCTAGGAATAAAGATCTTCTGGGATAGATCTAGAAAACTCCTGACAACCCTCCCAGAGTTCGTACATTTTTGAAATGTATATGACCTAATGTCTCATATGCTTTGAGCATATGTAGACGTTGTAAGGCTGATCCAAGTGATGGTCACTAGATTGATGTAAAGATATCCTTGAGTATCTTAGATGAACTAAGAATTCTTTCTTAATTTATGGAGAATGAGAACTTGAGGTAACTGGGTTCACCGTTGTAAGTTTCCAAACCGATAAAGACGACTTCAAGTCATAATAAGGGTACATATTTAGTTTGAATAACGGAACAGTGAGCTGGAAATCTTCCAAGTAAGATATTTTTGCCGAATAAATAACAAAAACGGAACATTGCTGCAGCTGAGGCAGCAATAGAAGCATTTTGGATCTATATAATCCTAATTGGATTAGGAGTAGTTTTGTTAACAGCTGAGCTAGGCTACAACACAGGCTAAGGAACTGCGGTCTAATCAACGATCTAAGTATATACTTTGACTATTTCATCTGATTTGTCGGATGATACATCGTGGTGATGTGATGATCTAATAAAACACATCAGATGATAACATTGTAAATTCACTAACGAAAGTTGTTTCTCAGCAGAAATTTGAGCAACCCGTACATAGTCAGGTGTTAGACACTTGAGTGATTGGCTATAGGCCAAGTGGGAGATTGTTGGACAATTACGACCCATAGCATCATTATTTGTACAGAACATGGTGTTGTTGTAAAAATTAACTATGTGACAAAGGAAATTGCTCTTTTATCATTTGTAATTAGATTACCGGGATATATAAATGATAAAAATCCATATGATTAGTACCAGATTAATTAGATATGAGACAATATTAATCCACATAAGTTTTAATCATTAAATATCCCTAGTCATAGTATTATCGAGACTGGACATCGATAATGCGGAATAGACTAGTATTGCACTGGTGCGCATTTTGGAGGCATAATGGCAGAGTTCTCATATATTTGGGTATTGGATATTCATGTAAGTGTAATAGGAGGTTCTGTTTACCGATGGTACGAAAACAGCTTCGCTCTGGATAAACCCCTCGGAATCCCATTGGTAGTATGACTATGTGTCTATGGGAGTCCGCATCAGGGTAGGTGTATTTGGTCTTAACCTGGGACTTGCATCGCTAATACTTGTGACAATCAGTATACTTTGGTTTTGGTCGTCTGGAGCTTTAACAGGTTCTGTGTACGCCCCTTCTGGGTATATTGAGAATCGCAGTGTATTGGGTGTAATGTCAAGATGGAAGTATCACCTCAGTCATATGGAGATGATGATCACGCAGGATATGGAACTGATACTCTTGTATGCTGTAGCTATCAGGATAATATGACAATGTCATGATTATTCGATTATAGAGACTAGTTACCAGAGATCCGATATATGCTTCGTACGGGGAAGACACAATTCCAACCACAAGCCTAGCATGTGACATTCCGATACTGGATCGTAATACGCAATACTACGTATGCTACGTCTGACAAAGATTATATATATTCCTTTAAAGAATATTTCTGGAGAATTGAGTAGGCACGATGCTTTGCTAGAAGCCAACCATGTCTTGTAAATCGGTGAGAACGTGGTACCGGGTATGCACGTATTCAGATATTCTGATGACCGTATTTACTGCCAACATATCCAGGGATCTCTTGGGTCGCTTCCCAAAGATTCACCGATGAGATTTGACTAGAACAAAAAATTAATCTGGGATTAATAATGAGAGAGAAAATTAATCTGGGATTAATTACGGCAATGAATTAATCTGGGATTAATTAAAAGAGAAAGAATTAATCTAGGATTAATTGCGACGATAATTTATCTGGGATTCAATTCGTCGGGAAGAGAGAGAACCCGATTAATTTGGAATTAATCGGTAAAATAAATTTAATAGTTAAATTGGATTTTTCTATTTAATTTATTTAATTGGGCTAAAATAATATATCAGATATATTAATTGAAATTAGATTTTAAAGCAGAATTAAAATTGGATTTTAATTCAAGCGAATGAATTAATTTAGAATTAATTCACGAGCGACTTCCGTAATAATTTTGCTAGGCATTATTGTTTAATTAAATTAGATTTAATTACGCTGCGATGGAAAATTCGTTTAATTAGATTAAACGAAACCGAGCCCGAAGTGTTTTGAGGAAACCACTTGAATTTTGAATTTAAAGTGGGTCCTACCAATTTACATCACTTGTCACTTTTTGTTAATGGAAGTGGTTGAGTGTAATTATGGTAACTTACACAACACACTTTGCTTTTTGGAAAAGCATTTATCAACTTTTGTTTTTTTTTCTTTTTTGGAATTGATTTTAGAAATAAAATAGAAAACAAAACAAAAACTCTCTCTCTCTTTCCTTACCTCCATGGCCGAAACTTCAAGTTCCTTGGAGGAGAAAATTTTCTTTCATTTTCTTGTTCTTGCTAGCACATAAGAAGTGAATCAAGGTGATATGGAAACTCACCCGAGAGTATGGAAATCGATTTCAAGCTCCGAAGCTTCCAACACATCCAACAAATAATGTATTTTTGAAATATCCTCAACCAATCAATGTGAGTATTCCGCAACTCTCTTGATAATTCACACACAAATCACTCTTAGACGATCTTGGCATGTTCTAGGAACACTTTCATTGCATACGTGTAATCCCTCCATCACAGGCTATCCATATTATACCTGAGGTCTAGATAAAAACGTCAAACCTATTCGGTATAATATAGTCGACTTTCAATTTACGATCTCTAAATAAAACTCGGAATTGATTTCTTAAGTTATACCACGGCCATTGATTTACTAGATAATAAACACGTGAGGATACATATGCCATGTACACTGGACTGACGGATCATATCTTGATACGCACTGGATATCATGAGCATAAGTCCATACCCAATGAATAGGCGGATGTCTGATCTAAATAGATCTGTGACGTGAATGTCATTAAAGTGTGGAGGATAACTCATATATCCCACTGTGGTATCTCAAGTCGAAGGACCACTATGCTCGCTCAACTCGAGAAGATTCCTATTGACGTTGGTGTACCATCTATTAGGAAATCTTCAGTGAGTCGTTCAATGTTTCTCAAATACACACCTACATGTCTATATGAGTCTCCCAAGACTCATGGTTCATTGGGATAAACCATCGAACCAAGTAACGATATACAATATGTATTGGTCTCAGTGGATTTTACTAACCGACTCGTGTTAGTAAATCTTGACCAGGATCTTTATTTAAGGATATACATCTTATAGTGCGCTTACCAATGTCAATTACAAACTATGTTGTAACTGCGTACTACATCGTAAATCCTAGGGTCTTTGTCTAATATAAACGTATCACTAAACCAAATTTAGTTTCAATATAATCATAATTGAATATTCAATCGTAATTAGATCGAATATGTGTATAAAAGACAAGAGGTGCTACCATTAAATAAGTAATATTATGGAAAATGAAATTATTCATATTTATGAATCGGATATAAATACGATTCGAATTGGGACTCTGAGCACCAACCCTAATAATTTCTTCCACTTGCTCTAGTGCCAATCCACGGTATCATATACACATCTTAATGTATATCATATACCCATGGCCCTCAAGAGCTCACCTTGCACTAAAAAGGTACGCAACAACAAGTAAGCCCGCTTTAACAAATTGAGTCTGTCAAACAAACCAAATTATTTTCCTTAGCCAGCATCATTTATAATTTTGTAGAATCCAAATTCCACATCAATATGACTTAGACACTGTATCAGTATTGTGCTATAGCTACTGAGTTGTCTAAGTATTTAAAGATCAAATCCACAATACTATACAGACGACCGGAAGCACAACACTAATATAAAAACTTCTAATCTATGGGGTCACTATGAAACTTCATAAGTCAATACTTCAAAAGTTGCAACTGATTCCACTAATTCAATAGAATCAACAGTGACACTCCCACTACATCTTTTCTGACTTTATATGATATAGACAATCTAATGTCATAATTAGGATCAAAACTAATCTCACCTTATGGTTGCAGAATAAATTCTCCATGAATGAGAAACTCATTCTTAATATCTCAAATATCACAAAGAACATGTTTCAAGATCCATCATATGATCTGCAGCATATCAAAATAACTCATAACAATTACGATTAAATTGATATCTTTAATCGCGCATAATATAGTATTTATTATGTCATTATCCTATGATGCATAAGATTGACTAGACATTCTAATCAATCTCTCTTTCGACAAAGGAATCATCATTTACGAAATATGAATACTATATATATATATATAATATATATATATATATATATAAATAAGACACGTTAACTGTCAAACAATTATACTAACTGTCATACAGATAGTCTTATATATATATAAATATATATATATATATATATAAGACACGGTAACTGTCAAACAATTATACTAACTGTCATACAGATAGTCTTACTGTGTCCTTTATTAGATCATATCTAATAGGCGACTGATGGGAGTATCTCACAAGTCTCTTAGTTTTATATCATATATAAAACTTTATATCAAATATATTAGAGGCTACTCCCACTGCTTACATAGAGAAAAGAAGACTTAAGTAAACATTTTACTTTACAAACATCTCATTATTACTTTAATAATGATAATGTCGTTAGAATATATAATACTAGAAAGAAATTTGTATGCTCCCACAGACCCTACTATCAAATATGTATTCTCTATGCTTTGATAAAATCAGACAATCTGACTATATCAAAATCAGAGAACACAGAGTTTCAGAAAACTTATTTGAGTCTGCAATAGGCTCCATAAGCTGGAATATCAAACTGTGATCTTAGCAGAATACAAACTCTAGGTCCATTCTAGAATGAACTCTTCAAATAAAGAAATCATGATGAATCTCTCATTCGAAGAAATCACTCAAGAACGCCACTTTGCATTCTTTAGCCAAAATACAAAGTTTAATATCAACATTAACCAACAAATCTTTAACTGTTCAATTAGTGCGACCAGAGACAGGTATTCTAAGAATCTACAATAGATCAATGAGTATAACTTTTCTCATTGTCATACTATAAAGGTCAAACCTTTATCAAGCTCACTTTGCTTTTATTAGGCAAATAATTTGCACAATTTATGAATGATTCACACTGAAAGCTTAATCAAGTTCAAAACTTGATTATAGTAAGCTATGAACAATCTTAGATCTATGATTCAATGCTAACTTCCGAAATTTATATCAAATATCGCTCCCAATATAAGTTATAGGATAATTTTCTTCGATAAGAAAACAATAGAACCAATAAGTATCAAATACTTTTGATAATGATTTCTGACATCCTATTAAACTTATACAGAAGATATCGTAGGGTCATTTCATCTAATTAATTATGTAATTCCTTTACAGTTTATCACTCTCACATTTGACTTCAATAAGTCAATTCTTTTCTACAATCGTCAACATTTAATGTTACACACCAAGTAATAAATCAATTTTATTGCTCGGGTAGAAGAAAATATAATCTATCAAATAGAATACAATATTCTATTAAATAGAATAAATTATAAACCTTACTTGTACCTCCGAGACGCATGTACTTTCAATTATAAAACAATTATAGAAAAGAAAGTTTCAAATCTCAAACTTTTCAGGATTCAAGTTTTCTACTATACATATCATATATGTAACTGTAGGGATGAATGGAACCTTAATTAAAGAGATGAATTAGTGTTACTAGAGAATAACCCAAAAAGTATTGAAATTAATTCGGTAATACTCAATATCAATGAATCAAATCACATGAGATTCAATTACTCCTACTGACCAATTCCATCAAAATGGAATCGTGGAAGTTTAATATTGAGTAAGAATCATATTCCCTAAATAACTTTAGAACTAATTGCCTTAAATTCACATGTTTGATCATATCAAACATCTTTGAACAATTCAAAGACTCATAATGAATTTTTAAAATATAATTTTTAACACTTCAAATAAAATATCTTTAAACCATTCAAAATATTCTATCCGCGTCCCATCAGAAACATATTGAAAGTTCTCGAACAATTCAAGACGTTCAACATGTTCTCTATTAGAAACACATAACTAAGTCATGACAATTCATTATTTAAGTTACGGAGTAAATAAAACTATTTATGGTAATTTCTAATTCATTAAACTAAATACATCCAATGTATTAGTCCAATAAATTTGTGGTCCAATGACGATCATTGGTTATCTTGAATCCAATATTCATTAAATGGATAAGGATATGTGGTGTGATCTCATATCATACCATCCTTTAACATACGGAAAAAGCATTTAATGCTTATATGATAGAATCTTATAAAGCAGGGTTCTAAGTTATTTAGTTAACCGAAAATTTTCTTAATGTTTATCTTTTCATTAATGACACAACTAGTTATATTAAAATATGTAACAACTGTTTATAAAAAAATAAGTAACTATCCAATAGTCACAAGTGCTGATATCAAATATCAAAACAATTATTAAATATTATTTTAAATAACTAGACGGGAGATCCAGTATCCAGTAGTCGTATTGTGAGAATCGATATTCTTTATACACAACTATACATATCTCATTTCTTTAACTTTATAATTTGCCTTCAATTATTCACAACAATTGCAAATGATTGATTAGCAAACTGTGTTAAACATGTGACTTCTAAAAGTCACTAAAGCCAAGAAACGTCATTAGAAGATAAACAAATACTAACGGGATTTTCTTAATGTCAGTCAAGAATCTCGAGACATTAACAATTCAAGTCAATTCTTACTGCATAAGATACAATTATTTCAAGACTAATATCCTAAAATAGATATCTATTTAGATTACTAATCGTGACTTAGTAACTAAGTCACTAACAATCTTGATTTTTCAAGAAAATCGGAACAACGGTTCCTGATGGTTTGAACTAATCTAACAATATCTTAGTCTACTGTCTTTCTAGAACCTATTCTAGAAATACGCAACCATAAGTAAAGTCAGAAAACATATTCAAGTAATATGAAATGCAGTGGATTAGAAGTATAATTTGATAAACAATATAGAATAAAAGGAAAACGAAGCAGAATGTTCCATAAAATTACGCACTGGTTTAGTTATGGATTTTTAACCCAGCAGTGTTTCCCACTACTTTTCGTAATACCGTAATCCCCAATGGATAACGGGAATTCAATAATTAAATTGAATTCCATAGTGAGAGTAGGATCCCATGAATATAAAACCATTTATATTTTCCCTTGAATGGCCGAAAATTAGAGAAAAATATTAGCCAAGTATTTTCAATTTTTTGTTTCAATTAAATTAAATGGTAAATGATTTATTTAAACTTATGGTATATAATCATTAAACCATTAAATGATATTATCAAATGTTCCAATTAAATAAAGCCATTTAATCTAATAAGAATTGGCCATTTGTTTACTTTAATAAAGTAACTAGATATTTATTATTTAATTAATTTAATCATTTAACATTTAAATAATTAAATTATTAAATATAAATATCTTAAATATATATTTTATATTTACATTAAATAATCAAAATACATATGTTAATTATAAAAGTCAAATATCACAATTTGACATTTAACAAATGACTGAAAGATCCCAATCGCATGTATTATCGTTTAACCGTTAAACAAGTTATAAATAATCAATATTATTCATAAAAAATTCCATAATGCTCTACGAATATATTTCATTAGTGAGACTCTCTAGGTTCAGGCATATTCATCAGGAAACTAATTTCGTGTCTATAATCTACCCACCCAAAAATTATGACGAACACATATAAACTCTCTGAACCATACAGGTCGAGGTCATTGCATACGTATAATTCCTCCGTCACAGGTATCCAGATTATTCCAGAGATATATATATAAACGTCAAATCTCTTTATATAATCACGTTGACGTTTCTATTAATAATCTCTTAATAACACTTAGAACTCACTTCTACAGTGTACCACGGGCCCATGGATCTAACAGATTACTAATTCCTTATTCAATACCTATGCTATGTACACAGAACTGACGGTTCATATCTTGATACGCACAGGATATCCTGATTATCTGTCCACACCCAACGAACAGACAGAGGTTTGATCTAAATAGATCGGTGATGTGACTGCCATCAAAGTATGGAGGATAACTCATATATCCACAATGGTATCTCAAGTCAAAGAATCACTATGCTCACTCAACCCGAGAAGATTCTTATTGACGTTGGTGAACTATTTGTAGGAATGGCATTTTTGCATGTGAAACCCGATGATGAGTCTCAGTTGGAGGCACTACCTTTTTTAGTTAAGAATATTGCGGGAAACGGTCATCGGAAGAGAATCGGTATTTCGTTAGATCCTTGTTCACTTATTTAGCGTCAAGCTCACTTGTTGGACCTCCGTTTAGATCATCTTTGGCCCAGGAAAAAAAACCAAAAACCTTTTAATCTAGCCCATACACGCCTAACCCGCTCACCAAGCCCACACCACATCTAGCCCACATGCCCACCATGACTAATCCCACACGCCCATCACCCTAAATTACACCAAAATTAAATAAAATATTAAATTAAATATTAATTAAATAATGTATTGAATTAAATAAAATAATTAAATAATGTAATTGAATTAAATAAAATAATTAAACCATTACCAATTAAATAAAACAAAAATATAATCATACCTAATTTAGATAAATCAAATATATTAACTTCCTAACTAAACAAAATCATATACTAAATTAAAGAAATATCATGCCTAATTAAATCACTCATAACCAATTTAAATATATTGACTTCCTAATCTAAACCAATCTTGTCTCCATCAAATCTATTGATTTCCTTCTTTAACACTAAATCAAATCCATTCCTTGTGAGACAAGGAGAAGCCCTAGCCCTTCTCTATATAAACCACCCCTAACCAAGACATGCATTCCCCTAGCTCATACACACAACTCACACGAAAATCACAGCAAGAAACCCTAGACATTACACGCAAATCACAAGAAAAAATAGCAAACAATTATCTTCATCCCCACCCTCACGTTACCGAAAACAACAAGCCCTCAAACACCTTCATATTACCAAAAATACAGCAGCCATTCACAGCCCCTACAACCATCAAAACATACCCTAATCACTAAAACCAGCCCCAAAAACAGCAGCTACATACACAAAAAAATTACCCCAAAAACAGCAGCCCTGAACACACAAACAACAACCCAAAACCACCTTAAAACAGCAGCAAATTAACCCCAAAAATAGCAGCCATTATGCCAAAACAGTGACTTGAACAATGAGTAGAAAATACAGAGGAGACAGTGTTAGACATTATGTCCCATAGCGTCACTGTTTGTAAATGATATTGTATTATTGTACAAAATTAACTATGTGATAATGAAATTGCCTTTTGCCGTTTTGTAATATTATTTACTTTGACTTATAAATGGCGAAAGTCCATATGATTAGTACCTGGACTGAGAATGATATGAGACAGTATCAGTCCCCAAAGGTTTAATCATTAAATATCCCTAGTCGTAGTATTATCGAGACTGGACATCGATAATGCGGAATAGACTAGTATTGCGCTTGTGCACGTTGTGAGGGCACAACGGCATAGTTCTCATATATTTAAGTATTGGATACTTATGCAAGTGCGATAGGAGGTTGTGTTTTACCGATGGTACGGAAAACAGCTTCGCTCTGGATAGACCCCGCGGAATCCCATTGGTAGTATGTCTACGTGTCTATGGGAGGCCGCATCAGGGTAGTAGGTGTATATGGTCTTAACCTGAGACTTACATCGCTAGTACTTGCGACAATCGGTAAACTTTGGTTTTGGTGGTTGGGGACCTTAACCGGTTCTGTGTACACCTCTTCTGGGTTTATCGAGAATCGTAGTGTACTGGATGTGATGTCAAGATGGAAGTATCGCTTCAGACATATGGAGGTGATGATCACGCAGGACACAGAACTAGCACTCTATAAAAGGTTGCAACCGTCGGGACAATATGACCAGGTCAGGATTGTCCGATTTAAAGAGACTAGTTGCTTGATGTCCGATATATGTTTCGTACGGGGCAGACACATCTCCAGCCCCAGGCCTAGCATGTGATCATCCGATACTGGATCGATGTACGCAATACTACGGTATACTACGCCTGATACAGATCTTATATTCCTATAAGAATATTTCTGGAGAATTGGGTAGGCATGGCGCTTTGCTAGAAGCCAACCTGTCTTGTAAATCGGTAAAGACGTAGTACGAGGTACGTACGTGTTCGGATTATCCGACGACCGTATTTACTGCCAAAATATCCGGAGATCTCTTGGGTCGCTTCCTGAAGATTCACCTATGATATTTGATTCGGACTTAATTAATCTTGGATTAATTGCGGAGAAACTTTATCTTGGATAAAGTGCCTTATTTAGAGAGAGAGAACGATTAATTTGGAATTAATCATAAGATTATTATATTCGATATAATAATTGAAATTTGATTTCGACGCGAAATTAAAATTAGATTTTTAATTCGGGCATACGAGTTAATTAAGAATTAATTCGTAAGCGACGTAAATAATAATTTCGCTAGGAGCGATTATTTATTTAAATCCGATTTAATTAACGTCGCGACGCTAGTTCGGTATTTCGGAAATATCGAACCCGAACGCGTGAGTGGACGTGGGCCCACTTTCATTGGGAAACGTGTGGGGCCCACATGACACTTGTCATTATATGCATTATTTTATTGATAAGGCATTGCATGTTAATAGTGTACAAAACACTCTAAGGCATTGCATGGTGATAGTGTGCATTTCACTCAAAGGCTTTGCATGGAGTTTGAGTGTTTGACACTCTAAGCCATTGCATGGTTTATGTCATAGATTTATTATTAATTTAATAAATTATAACATAAATATAAATTGATTTTTGGTAATACAAAAGATTAATTAATTCAAGACTTTACACCAAAAATCTCTCTTCTCTCTCAAATTGCCGTGAACACCATTGACAAGGGCAAGGAAGATTTGATCTTCCATTTCTCCATTTTTGCTAGCACAAGCAAGGGATCAAAAGAGGTGATAGGGAAACCATCAAAGAGCTTGGAATACAAAAGCTTGGAGCTTCAAGTCTTCTTCCTCCTCTTGGCCGAATCTTCCATCACTTGGAGCTTCTACCATTTGATCATCTTCTTCATCACAAGGCATTGTAAGTATGATTCCGCCATACTTCATGTTTAAATATATATTCTTTATAGTATTTCACATGCTTAATCTTTGTTTGGGACATATTATAGAAACCAACAATGGTATCAGAGCGCTAGGTTTAAGCATGAAATACTTTAGGTTAAAATTTGGGTAAAATTGATTGAAGCATGTTCTTGTGAAATTTGATGAATGAGTATGCTTATATGTATGTTAAATGACATTATATGGAATCAATTTTATGAAAAATGCATTGGATGATTTTTCCCCAAAATTTCAACCTTGGCCGAATGGGTGTGATAAATTGATTGAAGCATGTTCTTGTGAAATTTGATGAATAAGTATGCTTGCATGTATATAGAATGATATTACATGGAATCAATTTTATGAAAAATGCATTGGATGATTTTTCCCCAATATCCTCACCTTGGCCGAATGGCATGATGAAATTGATATAAGCATGTTCTTATGAAATTTGATTAATAAGTATGCTTGCATGTGTATAACATGATGTTATATGGAATCAATTTCATGAAAAATGCATTGGATGATTTTTCCCCAAATCCATGCCTTGGCCGAATGTGTTGCTACTTGGAGTGGATTGAAATTTTTGTGTTTAAGATCATTGGATGACTTAGAACGTGTACGGCACGTAGATTAGTAATTCAATCGGATTGAAAAACAAATCGACACAAAAAACTCACCTTGGCCGAATGTACAAAGACATGTAAAGGATTGATTTTTTGTTAAAATTAATGTTGGACATTTATTTTGAACAATAAATGATTAATAAATTAAATGGGTATTTTTGAAATATTTGGTTTAATATATTAATCTTGGTTTTACACTTTAATTAATTGGACTTTAATGTTTGGAATATTAAAATTAATTAATGGGCTTAATTGGTGCATTGGGCTTTTAATATTGTATTTGGGCATAATGGGCTTGGTTGGACCAAGTAGATTTGGGCCAAATGGATTGGATCCAATTTGGGCCTAAATCACTCCATTAAGTCCAAATATAATATAATGGGCTTTAATAATTTAATTGGGCCTTATGGGCTTGAAATTGGTTTTATGGCACTTAAGGGTGATTCCTTATTTGGGCTTGGTAATTGGGTTGACCCCCATTGACCAAAGCCCAAGCCTTAATAAATCAATTGAAAGCCCATTTGACTTGAATTAAATTAAACATTGGATGTTAGTTGGGCTTTGAGACCCAATAGAATTGGATTTAGAATCTAAGTCTTTAAAGCACATTAAAAGTGTAAACATTTAATTTGGAATTAAATAATTGAATTAGTATTGAATACGAATTAAATCAGATTTAATAAGTAGTTCGATATAATTCGCGAATTCGTACCTTGTGTACTTATTCTCAATCGAGTTGGACTCGCGCAAAATCAAACCGTTGTTTGAACATTGGATGATCACTTAAACAAAGACTAATTAATTGGATTAGATTGGTTGTAAAAGCATGTCTTGTTTGAATATATATGTATGTGATGAATGAATAGTGTATATCGGATGGATATTAGAAGGGAAAGGGTAATTTTAGAAATTATTGTAAATTTGGAATTTATAAATTGGACCTGCGTGTCCAGCCTTATCTCTTTATCTCTTTGTATTCTCTTCTCACCTAATTCCCCTCAATGTAAATGAGGTTTCTCTTATTGTATTATGTAATTGGGTAGAAGTAGTAGAATAGTGCTAGCGGGGAGAGGAAAGGGAGTGTGATTTGTTCTAGGAACAAGTTGTTTATATATCCATCCGCATATCACTATTAATTTACTTTACGCGCTTTATGATGTTTTAGAAGCATGCTTAAGGGTGTATGATGATGAGACCTAACAAAGATAAATAAATTGGTTGCCAATTACGCGAAAATCCCTCAATTTATATTAAGCGAATATCCTTCCATTGAATGGTTCTTGTTCAAGATCCGAAGTTGGCATTGGTTTGTTTTTGACCAAAGTCAAGACCTTTGTCAATCAAGGATGTACTTGAATCATGAGATTTTGTTGCATATCGGTGTCTTGTCCAAATCGTGATTTTTATGGCCAAAGTCAAGATCACTTTTTGTCCAACGACATTGATTACGAAACTTTCCTCGTCAATGGGTCCCGCTTAACTGGAATCATTAGGTTTGTTTTTGGCCAAAGCCAAGGCCTAGTTGATTCGGAGGATAGGGTTAGGAAAATGTATTAGATACATTGACATTATACATATGTTTCGGACTTGGATGTCCACCTAACCGGATCTAGGAATTGGATGAGATCCAATTGATCATGGAGATCTACCTATGTTAAATAGCATACAATTTTTATTGGCCAAAGTCAAGGTTGTGTGTTATTTAACGGGATCCTAGCCCACTAGGAAATTCGATTTCCCGAGTTCTCTACAGAGGGTTAGAAACTTGAAGAAAATAGTGGGAGGCTATTATTGAATTTGCAATTTCATTCAGATATTTAGCCTTACGCGTCTTTCAAAATTATTTCGTCAATATTTTAAATAATTAGTTGGACTAATATATTGTTATTTTTATATGTAACAGTTTGACTGTACCCATAACATCGTTGACTTTATAGTTGGACTATAGTTGTCAAGATGACTGGCAAAGGTAATATCCGCGACATAATCATGGGCGATAATGTCTTCAAAGGGACAAACTTTGCCGACTGGGAAATGAACCTCAAGATAGTGCTTGGGGCTGAGAGGATACTGTATACTATTCAGAGACCTCTCCCGCCTAAACCCACTGAGCCACTGGAGCTAGAGTTATGGAAAACTCATAGTGATGATTGTGACCAAGCTCAGTCAGTTATGCTAGCTGCAATGACTCAGCATTTCAGACGCCAGAATAGGGACTTGGATCCCTATAACATGATGGCAAGATTGCGTGATCTTCACCGCACCAATAAGCGGATGAAGAGGTACGAGCTAGTAAGGAAACTCTTCCGCTCCCGGATGACAGACGGCGCATCAGTTGAAGCCCACGGGGCTCAAATGATTGCCGATATTGATGAGTTGGCCAATATGGGAATAGTCTTGGAGGCTGATCTGACTATAGATATGATCTTGCAGTCACTTCCTGATACTTGGAAACAAATCATAGTCAACTACAAGTTGATGGATACTGACGACACTCTTGGAGAGTTGTTGTCTGTGCTGAAGGAGTCCGAAAAGGAACTCCTAAAGGGGAGCAAGCGCGAGGCGCATTTTGCATTGACCTCTCATGCGCCAAAGGGTGGCCCCAAGGCAATTGGAGGTGCAAGGAAGAAGAAGTTCAAGAAGAAGGGTAAAGGCAAGTTGACAGTGGCTTCTAGGAAGCCAAAGGACAAATCTCGCGACATCTGCCTCAACTGCGGCAAGAGGGGTCACTGGAAACGTGACTGCCGAATGAGCATTGTGCAGAGGGAGGATATCAAGGCTGGCAAGGCCATTCTCTGGTATGTTTGTTATTGAGATAAATATGAATACTTCTAGTTTTAAAAATTGGATTTTTGATTCTGGTTGTGGTGCTCATATTTGTACTGATGTGCAGGATCTGCATGATAGCAGGGTGCTGGCATCAGGGGAGATGGATCTACGGGTCGGAAACGGAACACCAGTTGCTGTTTTGGCCGTAGGGACTTTTGTTTTAGTACTGCCCTCAGGGCATGAACTTAAACTTTTGAACTGTTATTTTGTGCCTAGTTTAACTAGGAATATTATATCTGTATCCTTGTTAACCCAGCAGGGTTACACTTTTGTATTCAGGAACACAGGGTGTTATTTATATAAAAATGATACAGAAATTTGCACAGCTGTTGCAAATAACGGTCTTTATATTTTGAATATAAATGAATCTCCTAAAATGACAAACAAAAGGCTCAAAAGGAGTAATCTAAAAGATGAAGCTTATATGTGGCATTGTCGTCTAGGACACATCAACAAGACTCGCATATCCACACTTTCAAAGAGTGGGTACTTGGACGAATTTGATCCCAATTCATATGACGTCTGCGAATCTTGTCTTTTAGGCAAAATGCCTAAATCACCTTTTAGCGGTAAAGGTGAACGTGCCACAGAACTATTGGCTCTCGTTCATACTGACGTATGCGGGCCCATGTCTAGCCAGGCTAGAGGTGGATTTCACTACTTCGTAACCTTTACAGATGATGCATCTCGTTACGGTTATGTGTATCTTATGAGACACAAGTCGGAAACTTTTGAGAAATTCAAAGAGTTTCGACACGAAGTGGAGAAACAAACAGGGAAGAGTATTAAGACATTACGGTCAGACCGTGGTGGCGAATACTTAAGTTATGAGTTTCAAGATTACTTGAAAGAATATGGTATTCTATCACAGTGGACTCCTCCTGGAACACCGCAATTAAACGGTGTGTCCGAACGGAGAAACCGCACCTTTTGGACATGGTAAGGTCAATGATGAGTCGCACTGAGCTACCAATATCCTTCTGGGGATACGCATTAAATAGTGCTATACTTATTTTGAATAAGGTACGTCGAAGTCTGTTGAACAGACTCCATGAGATATGGACAGGAAGGAAACCAGGTTTCTCTTTCCTGAAGATTTGGGGATGCTGGGCATATGTTAAACGTTTGGAAGGTACCAAACTTGAACCCAAATCTGATAAATGCCTTTTCGTTGGATATCCTAGGGAAACCAAAGGATATTACTTCTATCACCCACAAGAGAACAAAGTATTTGTTGCTCTACAAGCATTTTTCCTTGAGAAGGATTTATAATATCTAAATGCAGTGGTAAGTGGGAGGAAAGTAGAACTCGATGAAGATCGTAGTGATACTGTTCCTGGCAATGAATCAACGACGGAACAAGAACAGACCGTCCGGGATGAGTCTGTACCACAAACTTCACATACACAAGGACCGCGTAGGTCGGAGAAAGAGTCAGAACAGTACCTGAGAGGTATGGGTTCCTGATCTCACCTCATATAGATATTAATCTTATTGAGGATAATGAGCCGGCTACGTATGAGGAAGCGATACAAAATATCGATTCCGCTTTATGGCAAGAAGCCATGAAGTCCGAGATGGATTCCATGTACGCCAACCAAGTTTGGACACTGGTTGATGCACCAGAAGGCGTAAAGCCTATTGGATGCAGATGGATCTTCAAGAAGAAGACCGACATGGATGGCAACGTACAAACGTACAAGGCTAGGCTTGTAGCGAAGGGGTATCGTCAACAATATGGTATTGATTATGACGAAACCTTCTCACCCGTTGCCATGATTAAATCCATTCGGATAATGCTTGCAATAGCTGCATATTTCGACTTCGAGATATGGCAAATGGACGTTAAAACCGCTTTCCTTAACGGAAACCTTTTGGAGGATGTTTATATGCAACAGCCTGACGGTTTTATCGTACCTAGACTTGCAAACAAGGTTTGCAAGTTAAATCGATCCATTTATGGATTGAAGCAAGCATCACGGTCATGGAATCAGCGTTTTGATGAGATCATAAAGGAATATGATTTCGTGCAAAACGCAGATGACCCTTGTGTATACAAGAAGGTTAGTGGGAGAGCACTTACTTTTATTGTCCTTTATGTCGACGACGTATTGCTTATAGGCAATGACATTCCCATGCTAACGTCGGTGAAAGCTTGGCTTTCATTAAAATTCTCCATGAAAGATCTGGGAGAAGCAGCCTTTATTCTTGGAATAAAGATCTACAGGGATAGATCTAGAAAGCTGCTTGGACTCTCCCAGAGTACATACATTGATAAAGTGTTGAAGAGATTCAACATGGAACAATCCAAGAGGGGATTGGTTCCAATGGTACGTGGTACCTCTCTGTCTAAGGACATGTGTCCTAAGACTCAGGAAGAGAGAGACCACATGAGTCGGATACCGTTCGCCTCGGCAGTCGGATCGATCATGTATGCCATGATATGTACACGACCTGATGTCTCATATGCTTTGAGCATGTGCAGTCGCTATCAGGCCGATCCAGGTGAAGGTCACTGGATAGCAGTTAAGAATATCCTTAAGTATCTTAAACGAACTAAGGATGCTTTCTTAATTTATGGAGATGGAGAACTTGCGGTATCTGGGTATACCGATGCAAGTTTCCAAACCGACAAGGATGACTACAAGTCGCAATCCGGGTACATTTTTTGCTTGAATAACGGAGCAGTGAGCTGGAAATCTTCCAAGCAAGATACTGTTGCCGATTCAACAACAGAAGCGGAGTACATCGCTGCATCTGAAGCAGCAAAGGAGGCAGTTTGGATCCGAAAGTTCCTAATCGGATTAGGAGTAGTTCCGTTAGCAGCTGAGCCCGTTCCATTGTATTGTGACAATAACGGGGCTATAGCACAGGCTAAGGAACCAAGGTCTATCAACGGTCCAAGCATGTTCTTCGACGTTATCATCTGATTCGGGAGATTATACATCGTGGCGATGTAAAAGTCGAGTGAAGGTCACATCAGATGACAACATTGCAGATCCGCTGACGAAAGCTATTCTACAGCAAGTTTTTGAACGACACATACATAGTTCGGGTATTAGATGCTTGAGTGACTGGCTATAGGCCAAGTGGGAGATTGTTAGACATTATGTCCCATAGCGTCACTGTTTGTAAATGATATTGTATTATTGTACAAAATTAACTATGTGATAATGAAATTGCCTTTTGCCGTTTTGTAATATTATTTACTTTGACTTATAAATGGCGAAAGTCCATATGATTAGTACCTGGACTGAGAATGATATGAGACAGTATCAGTCCCCAAAGGTTTAATCATTAAATATCCCTAGTCGTAGTATTATCGAGACTGGACATCGATAATGCGGAATAGACTAGTATTGCGCTTGTGCACGTTGTGAGGGCACAACGGCATAGTTCTCATATATTTAAGTATTGGATACTTATGCAAGTGCGATAGGAGGTTGTGTTTTACCGATGGTACGGAAAACAGCTTCGCTCTGGATAGACCCCGCGGAATCCCATTGGTAGTATGTCTACGTGTCTATGGGAGGCCGCATCAGGGTAGGTGTATATGGTCTTAACCTGAGACTTACATCGCTAGTACTTGCGACAATCGGTAAACTTTGGTTTTGGTGGTTGGGGACCTTAACCAGTTCTGTGTACACCTCTTCTGGGTTTATCGAGAATCGTAGTGTACTGGATGTGATGTCAAGATGGAAGTATCGCTTCAGACATATGGAGGTGATGAT
This sequence comes from Zanthoxylum bungeanum, assembly GCA_019454045.1. Classification (NCBI taxonomy): domain Eukaryota; kingdom Viridiplantae; phylum Streptophyta; class Magnoliopsida; order Sapindales; family Rutaceae; genus Zanthoxylum; species Zanthoxylum bungeanum. Next base: position 26,697 of record SKCR01041553.1, read on the forward strand.
CACGCAGGACACAGAACTAGCACTCTATAAAAGGTTGCAACCGTCGGGACAATATGACCAGGTCAGGATTGTCCGATTTAAAGAGACTAGTTGCTTGATGTCCGATATATGTTTCGTACGGGGCAGACACATCTCCAGCCCCAGGCCTAGCATGTGATCATCCGATACTGGATCGATGTACGCAATACTACGGTATACTACGCCTGATACAGATCTTATATTCCTATAAGAATATTTCTGGAGAATTGGGTAGGCATGGCGCTTTGCTAGAAGCCAACCTTGTCTTGTAAATCGGTAAAGACGTAGTACGAGGTACGTACGTGTTCGGATTATCCGACGACCGTATTTACTGCCAAAATATCCGAAGATCTCTTGGGTCGCTTCCTGAAGATTCACCTATGATATTTGATTCGGACTTAATTAATCTTGGATTAATTGCGGAGAAACTTTATCTTGGATAAAGTGCCTTATTTAGAGAGAGAGAACGATTAATTTGGAATTAATCAGTAAGATTATTATATTCGATATAATAATTGAAATTTGATTTCGACGCGAAATTAAAATTAGATTTTTAATCCGGCATACGAGTTAATTAAGAATTAATTCGTAAGCGACGTAAATAATAATTTCGCTAGGAGCGATTATTTATTTAAATCCGATTTAATTAACGTCGCGACGCTAGTTCGGTATTTCGGAAATATCGAACCCGAACGCGTGAGTGGACGTGGGCCCACTTTCATTGGGAAACGTGTGGGGCCCACATGACACTTGTCATTATATGCATTATTTTATTGATAAGGCATTGCATGTTAATAGTGTACAAAACACTCTAAGGCATTGCATGGTGATAGTGTGCATTTCACTCAAAGGCTTTGCATGGAGTTTGAGTGTTTGACACTCTAAGCCATTGCATGGTTTATGTCATAGATTTATTATTAATTTAATAAATTAAACATAAATATAAATTGATTTTTGGTAATACAAAGATTAATTAATTCAAGACTTTACACCAAAAATCTCTCTTCTCTCTCAAATTGCCGTGAACACCATTGACAAGGGCAAGGAAGATTTGATCTTCCATTCTCCATTTTTTCTAGCACAAGCAAGGGATCAAAAGAGGTGATAGGGAAACCATCAAAGAGCTTGGAATACAAAAGCTTGGAGCTTCAAGTCTTCTTCCTCCTCTTGGCCGAATCTTCCATCACTTGGAGCTTCTACCATTTGATCATCTTCTTCATCACAAGGCATTGTAAGTATGATTCCGCCATACTTCATGTTTAAATATATATTCTTTATAGTATTTCACATGCTTAATCTTTGTTTGGGACATATTATAGAAACCAACAGACAGCAGCAAAACGGAGGCCAAACAGCAAGCAAAACAGCAAAACAGTGAGCTAAGACGCTAAACCAGTGAACCGGGGAAGTTGAGGAGCTTTACCCTTCCAATCTCCGTGAAACGGAAGTCCGAAAGTCGGCAAAAAAGGTTAGACCTGAGGGTATTTTCCACATTCATTTTCTGTTTTATTTTTATTATTCATTGAGTATTGTTCGCATGATTGTTATGTTAAAATGCATGTTGTGGCCCTTGAGTAGATAAATATGCATGGATCACGAAATATTGTATGTTGTGGCCTTGGAATAAAATGAAAGATGTGTCAACTCTCGCGGTTAACGGATGGAAATCCGGAGATAAATTCATAGCCGATTCCGAATGGACGGTAGTATGATCTGTACTCGGGATACAACTCCACGTACCGCTTGAGTAAATGGTACTTTCTTTTGTTTTATGTGCTTTGATTTATTTATTATTCGTCATTTAAATCCGCATGTTACTTGTTTATGCATGATGCGATCGAGCGCATGGGCTTAGTAAGTCGGATTAAAGGTCCTCTATTTGGAGGGGTTAAAACCCTTTACCACGATGCTTTGCCGCGCCGGTTGATATATGTTCGGTTGAATGTAAGATATGTTCAATCGGGCATAGTAAGTTTGATATTTTTTCTTTATTCTTTGTATGCATGATACGATCGAGCGCATGGGCTTAGTAAGTCGGATTAAAGGTCCCCTATTTGGAGGGGTTAAAACCCTTTACCACGATGCTTTGCCGCGCCGGTTGATGTTGTGTCGGTTGAAGTTGAATGTAAGATATGTTCAATCGGGCATACTAAGTTTGATATTATTGTCTTTATTCTTTGTATGCATGATGCGATCGAGTGCATGGGCTTAGTAAGTCGGATTAAAGGTCCCCTATTTGGAGGGGTTAAAACCCTTTACCACGATGCTTTGCCGCCGGCGTTGATGTATATTCGGTTGTATGTATGATGTGTTCAATCGGGTATATGAAGTTTCATATAGTTATCTTTATCTTTGTACGCATTGTAATGAAAAGCGTATGGGCTTATTATTTGGACTAAAAAGGTTCTCCATTTGGGGGAAGAAAAGCCTAAAAGGCTACATTTACCACGTTATTTGCTGCGTCTTTCATATATTGATTGCATCATCTATCCCTGTCTTGGCTCAATTTATTACCATTGGTACACCCATATTATTAGCTTTGCACTTTCCTTTGTTCACACACAAACCAGAACCCCCATTCACGGTAAGACCTAAGCCTCCTCACGCTAATTACACCTTCACCCATTTAGCTTCAACGCATGCACAAATCCCTCCTTCATGCCCACTGCCTCATGCACAAACTGACATCAAACAGCCCTCAAATTAACGCCTAAAAACCTCTCCAAATAGTCCCCAAATCCACGCAAAAACGCCTCCCTCACTGCATGAGAAAACCCCTGCCTTTTTGCCCACATAGTGCCGCACCTAACCCCCTACAAAACTTCAGATTGCCGTGAAAAGAACCCCCCAAGCAGCCCAATTTCACGCACATAACTAGCACCAAACTTGCCCATAAAATAATAAACCAAATCTGCAATCTTAAATGTAAGATATATGCAAATTTAGGCGTAAGTTTTATTTTTTGCGCATATGAACTTAGAAGCATGATACTCTTGGAAATAAGTGTTACTTAAGCTTGATTAAATTATTACACAAATTCTTTCAATACAAGTGACATAAGTAAGGGACCATTCTGAACCCAACGGTTTGAGGTCTTCCCTTGCGAGGGGTGAGTGCGGCCTTAAATCTCATTTTCCCGGTTCACACCGGGTGGTGACTCCATTATTCTCCGGTTTAGTCCCCCGTGGCTACTCCGTACTCCCGACTAGGTCGCGAGCCTAGAACAGCATGCGTCGTCCAGTTCCTGTGTCCTAAAGTCTAGCGACTCCACTGGGGGATAGAGAATCGGCCCCGAAATATTGTCTTGTAATGTTTGGATTTATGTTCTAATTGACCGTGTCTATATTGGATAAAATGAGGGTTTAATCAAAGGCATTTTGAGGCTAGGTAATGGTTTGGTGTCTTCCTTCACTCACTACCTTTCTAGAAGGAAAAGCTGTGAAGACACCTAGATAGCCATCAACTCGTAGCCTATTGTGATGGACTAATTTGGAGGACTCGTTGTTTATTCCTGACACCAAGCGATAAGAGCCTAAGAGGCTTGGGTATTTAAGTGAGCCTCGCTCCACCCTCCCTCTGGGGAATCTACAACGAGAAGTCCATTTGACAGTCGGTCACACACCATAGCTCACTGGCACGTACCTTAGTGTATAAAAAAGGGTGCGCTCACTTGGCCGCTCGAACCCTTGATTGGGGAGACCTAGTTGTGGGCCATCCTTCGCCGGTGAGAGCCTTTGTCTACACTCTTGCGAACCCACCCATAGACCGGGGTTGTATGGTTAAAGTAACAATTATTTCCTTGAGTATGTGCTTGTGGACCATCCTCATTTGGATGCAGTTGGACTATTGTCAGAAATGCGAACTTGCTGGGCCATTTAAACTGGGGCGAGTTCGTACCTTATGACCATTAGGCCCAAAGCTTCTGAAATGTTGATGGGCCATTCCGTAGAAATTATTGTTTTATGTTTGCATTATCTTTCTTTTATGCTTGTGTTTGGGAACATCGTCGTTTGGATCCATTTGGACCATTTGTCATGAGATATGGGCTTGTTGGGCCATTTAAACTGGGACAAGAATGTATTTTATGATGATTGGGACAAAGGCTTCTAAGTGTTGATGGGCCACTTTTTGCTTGTGTTCGGAACATTACCATTTGGATTTAGTTGGGCTCCTTGCCATGAGATGTGAACTCGTTGGGCCATTTAAACTGGGACGAGTTCACTCCTATGACAGTTAGCCCAAAACTTCTAAAATGATAACGGGCCGATTTGTTTGAAAATTTTAGTTGATTTAGTATGTTATATATGTTACATGCATCTCATGCACCTCATACATACATATATCATGTTAACACCCTCTATGTCTCAAAAAGACATCATAGATACCGTTTGGGTTAGAGAATGGACAAGGCTCATTAAAAGAATAGTAACGGGCAAGAGTGAATCCGGTAACGAGGTATCCTGTATGGATCAGTTAGAGAACGGTCTCGCCAAGATCACTGAACAGCTGCAAGCATTGACTACTGCTGTGGCTAGTATAGCCGGGTCTCGTGCTGGGGGTAGTTCTAGGGATGTAAGGCAGAAGGAACTTCTGAACAGATTGGGGGATGATATCCCCATTTTTGATGATGATATGGCAGAGTATGCAGCATGCAGAGTATCTGGGTCTCAAGTAGAGTTACAGAAGCTTCGGGATCAGGTTGAGTCAGTTACCCGCAAGATGAGGGGTAAGAATGAGGATTTGCTGGATTATGACACTCTGACTTTCGAGGAACAGTTGCCGGAAAAGTTCAAGATGCCTAATATGGCTAAGTTTAGCAGGAATGGGGATCCAAGGGTGCATCTTCAATAGTTTTTATCAGTTATGAGTTCAATTGGCTTATCTCAGCGCCAAGTGCAGAAGATGTTTGAAATGTCGCTCGAGGGAGCTCCCGTGGTGTGGTACCACAGTTTAGAGAAGAAAGTGAATGAATATTGGAGGGAGTTAGCTGATGCCTTCCTGAAACAGTATGTCACTGACCTAGAGATCGATCTGTCACTCCGTGATCTGGAGAATGTCAAGCAAAAATCGGAGGAGAGTTTTAAGGAGTATGTGGACCGATGGGAGGTCAGTTATTGAATATGCAGACTAGGCCTTCGAAGAATGATCAGATTAAAATGATTATCAAGGGCACCAAGCCCTCTATTTACAGCAAGTTGATGAGGATGACCTCCATGATTAAAGACTTTCGGCAGTTGAGGGAAACTATCATTGACATTGAAGATGAAGAGGCGGAACACAGGAAGTTTTATGGCTTAAGTATGAGGCATGTTGGAGGGACATTGGGAACTAAGCCTGTTTCTGCGGAAGTTACTGCCATCCGGAACCAGATATTTTCCAACTTGGGAAGGCCCATGTCAAAGTTGCTAGAGAAATTGAAGAGGCAAGGGCTCTTAAAACCCTTGGAAGCCAAACCATTACCCAATCCCCCACCATCACATTATAACCTAAGCATTTACTGTCACTTTCACCAACAAAATGGCCATGACACCGATAACTGCGCCCGACTCCGCCCTGAAATCCAAGACCTGATAGACTCCAAGAAAATACCTGACCCAGAAATAGAACAGTCTGACACACACAGAAACCCCTTACCCAACTACCGTGTCGTACCACCACCAACCTATATGATCAATTCTGGCCTCCATGAAGACCTTGTCCTAAAATCCTTTCACCCTCAAGCTTTTTGCCTGGGAATCTGGGATAGTACTAGTGAAGATGAGACTGAGCAGGGGAAAAACTTTTGGCTTGATTTCTCTAGCAGTGATGAGGAAGAAGTAAGGGGGATGACGCGCAGCGGTCATTTTTACAATGATATGGCAGAAAAGGGTAAAGAAGTTTTGACAGATGGTAAAGAAGTGGTTGAGACTGCAGAAAATACTGAGGGAGATATAGTGCTGAGGCAATTGAGGAAGACTAGAGCACAAGTGAGTATCTGGGAACTGTTATGTGCATCTCGGGAGCATAGGCAGGCCATGGTTGAGGCCTTGAGCAAGATTGTGGTACCGGAAGACGCCAACCCTGCAATGTTTGTTGGGTCAATTCAGAAAGAAGCTTTGCAGATATCTTTTTCTGAGGATGAACTCCCGGTGGAGGGGAGAAATCATAATAGGCCTCTATTTATCAGGGTCGAGGTGAGGGGCAAGAGAACTTCATGTGTGATAGTAGATGACGGTTCGTCCATCAATGTGTGCCCGCTGAAAATTTTGGCAAGATTGGGTATGAAAGCGACAGACTTGGACCCCTCCAGCATGACTATTAAGGCTTATGATGACAGTAAAAGGGGAGTTGAGGTTACTTTTGTGGCTATGGTTAAGGTATGCCCGATTGAAGATGAGGTTGAGTTCACGGTACTGGACATCCCGGCTACTTTCGCCTTATTGTTGGGAATGTGTTGGTTTCACAAAATTGGGGGCGTGCCTTCTACTTTACATCAGATGATCAAGTTCCCGTATGAGGGAGAGGTTGTTACTATCCAAACTGAGGTAGATAATGTCGTGGCTGCCTTGGAGATACAACATTTCACGAGGTTTCAGGTGTCGACCACTTTTGAGGAGTGGGTGGATCCTAGGGTGGCTAGGATCATGAAAAAAAATGAAGTTTGAGCCAGGTGAAGGTTCAAAATTGCCAGATTTCAGATGACAGACTACTCGGAAGGGTTTGGGTACAAATCTGATGAAGAAAAGCCGAAGGTTAAGAAAAAGGGCCTGAAACTGATTGAGTGTTTTGTGAAAGCTTCAGGATATCAAGGGGAGCCTGAACCTGTGGAAGTTAATGGAATTGTGGTACCTGGGTTTGAGATCTTCCATGATATGTTGGGTAAGAAGCCGATAGTTGAAGAAATTGTTAAGGGAGAATAAGAGAATTGGGAGGAAGAACTGATGAAGTTGGAGAGCCTGACTCTGTGAGAGAACAAAAAGTCGGAGGAAAACCTTGTTGCAGATGAAGAAGTGTCTATAGATGATGAAGACATTTACCTTCCTGATTTGTTTGAATGTACTTTTGCATTATCCAATAATAAAGACATCTCTTTTGCTTACTTGCCTGAGTCATTTCCACTTACTCTGCACGAATTAAACATATTTGATATTAGTACGGCCATAACCACCGCATTTAACCTTGGTACACCCGAGAGTCCCAAGGAAATTATGATTGCAAGTGAAGTTACCTCCGAATAGAGGGAGAAACTAGAAGAAGTGTTGGTCAGATATGCCAAAGTGTTTGCTTGGTCCTATGAGGACATGCCTGGGGTAGATAGAAACATTGCCCAGCACACAATACCAACTTATTCGAACATGAGGCCAGTAAAACAGAAACTCCGAAGGATGAGACCAGAATGGGCTGAGAAAGTCAGAGAGGAAGTTAAGAAACAGATAGATGTGGGGTTCCTGGAAATAGTAAAGTATCCTGAGTGGTTGGCTAATATAGTGCCGGTGCCAAAGAAAGACGGGAAGGTCAGAATGTGTGTAAACTACAGAGATCTCAACAAGGCTTGTCCGAAAGATGATTTTCCTCTGCCGCATATAGATGTTCTGGTTGATAGTGCGGCTTTATCCGCTATGTATTCATTTACAGATGGGTTATCAGGTTACAATGAGGTTCTCATGGCTGAAGAAGACAAACACAAGACTGAATTTGTTACTTAGTGGGGTACTTATTGTTACAAGGTAATGCCGTTTGGGCTTAAGAATGCAGGAGCTACTTATCAGCGAATGGCCACTACACTTTTCCATGACTTGATGCACAAAGAGATTGAGGTGTATGTGGATGACATGATGGTGAAATCAGAGACAAGGGTTGGGCATATCGAAGCACTGGAAAGGTTCCTTCAGAGAGTTGACAAATACAACATGTGGCTTAATCCTAAGAAATGTGTGTTTGGGGTGACATCAGGGAAATTGCTTGGTCATACAGTGGGAATGGGCGGAATAGAGGTAGATTCTGAGAAAATCAAGGTAATCACAGAAATGCCTGCACCGAAGACAAAAAAAGAAGTCAGAGCATTCTTGGGGAAGATTCAGTACATCAGTTAGTTCATCGCCAAGTTGACATCAGTATGTGAGCCTATCTTCAAACTGTTGAGAAAAGATCAGCCAGTGAGATGGAATGAACAGTGTCAGACAGCCTTCGACAAATCATAGAGTACTGGTAAAGCCTCTTATATTGAAAACCTCCGAGACCAGGCAGACCTTGATATGTATTGGCTATAGAATCAGAAGTACTGGGGCAATGATGGTACATGCAGATGAGACAGGGGTAGATATAGTATAGTGAGAACATGCAGTCTATTATCTGAGTAAGAAGATGCTCCCGATGAGGCTCAGTATCAAGAAGTAGAGAAGAGATCTATCTTGTCGTGGTATGGGCTTCCAGAAAATTACGACATTATTTCCAGTCTACAAGATCCAGGTAGTGGCCAAAGGAAATTCCTCTGAAATATCTTCATTCGGGCCTTCAACTAGTGGGAAAATTGGGCAGATGGTTGGTATTGCTGACAGAGTTTGACATTAGTATCTTCACCTCCAAAATGATCAAAGGGTGAGCAGTAGTAGAGAGTTTCTGGCATTGAAACCTGTTGAGGGGGATCAGATAAGTTGAATCCTAGATGAAGAGATCTAAGGAAAATAGTTCAGAGATGGAAGATGTATTTTGACGGAGCAGTAATTATAAGGGAGCCGGAATTGGAATCGTGATAGTGACCCCCGAGGAGAGACTTTCCTTTGGCCAAGAGGTTGACATTCAGAGTGACTAACAACATGGCCAGTATGAAGATTGTGCTTTTGGTGGACAGCATTTGATAGCCTTGAAGGCCGGGCGTGTGGAAGTCTACGAAGATTCTATGTGTAGTCCAGTAGATGCAAGGAGAATGGGAATTGAAAAGAAGAACGGTTGAAACCTTACCTTTTTTTAACTCAGAAAGTTGGCACAGGCTATCCCCGCCGTGTAAGTTCAGAACTTACCGAGGAGAGAGAATCAGAGGCGATGCATTGGCTACACTGCAGCTGTTAGACATTATGTCCCATAGCGTCACTGTTTGTAAATGATATTGTATTATTGTACAAAATTAACTATGTGATAATGAAATTGCCTTTTGCCGTTTTGTAATATTATTTACTTTGATATATAAATGGCGAAAGTCCATATGATTAATACCGGATTGAGATGATATGAGACAGTATCAATCCATAAAGGTTTAATCATTAAATATCCCTAGTCGGAGTATTATCGAGATCGGACATCGATAATGCGGAATAGACTAGTATTGCGCTTGTGCACGTTGTGAGGGCACAACGGCATAGTTCTCATATATTTAAGTATTGGATACTTATGCAAGTGCGATAGGAGGTTGTGTTTTACCGATGGTACGGAAAACAGCTTCGCTCTGGATAGACCCCGCGGAATCCCATTGGTAGTATGTCTGCGTGTCTATGGGAGGCCGCATCAGGGTAGGTGTATATGGTCTTAACCTGAGACTTACATCGCTAGTACTTGCGACAATCGGTAAACTTTGGTTTTGGTGGTTGGGGACCTTAACCGGTTCTGTGTACACCTCTTCTGGGTTTATCGAGATGTGAGAGTAGTCACTTCAGACATATGGAGGGTGATGATCACGCAGGACACAGAACTAGTACTCTATAAAAGGTTGCAACCATCGGGACAATATGACCAGGTCAGGATTGTCCGATTTAAAGAGACTAGTTGCTTGATGTCCGATATATGTTTCGTACGGGGCAGACACATTTCCAGCCCCAGGCCTAACATGTGATCATCCGATACTGGTTCGATATACGCAATACTACGGTATACTACGCTTGATATAGATCTTATATTCCTATAAGAATATTTCTGGAGAATTGGGTAGGCATGGCGCTTTGCTAGAAGCCAACCTTGTCTTGTGAATCGGTAAAAACGTAGTACGAGGTACGTACGTGTTCGGATAATCCGACGACCGTATTTACTGCCAACATATCCGGAGATCTCTTGGTCGTCGCTTCCCGAAGATTCACCAATGACGTATGATTCAAACTCGATTAATCTTGGATTAATTACGGAGAGACTTTATCTTGGATAAAGTACTATACATAGAGAGAGAACGATTAATTTGGAATTAATCGTAAAATTATTATATTCGATATAATAATCGAAATTCGATTTCGACGCGAAATTAAAATTAGATTTTAATTCGGGCAAACGAGTTAATTTAGAATTAATTCGTTAGCGACGTAAATAATAATTTCGCTAGGCGCAATTATTTATTTAAATTCGATTTAATTAACGTCGCGACGTAAGTTCGGTATTTCGGAAATATCGAACCCGAACGCGTGAGTGCACGTGGGCCCACTTTCATTTGGAAACGTGTGGGGCCCACATGACACATGTCATATTATGCATTATTTAACTCTAATGCATTGCATGGAGATAGTGTACAATGCACTCAATGGTTTTGCATGGAAATTGAGTGTTTGACACTCTAAGCCATTGCATGATTTGTGTCATAAGTTTTATTATTAATTAATAAATATTATGGCATAAATATAAATTGATTTTTGTAACAAAAATCATTCAACTCTCTCTCTCTCACATTGCCGAAACTACATGCAGTTTTGGGCTCTCCATTTCTTCATTTTTGTGGCAAGATTTGAAGAAGTTGTGCATTCAAAATCACAACAAAGGCTAGCACCTTCAAGGGATCATACATAGGTGATATGGGAAACTAATCCTTGAGCTTGGGAGGATCAAACAAAGCTTGGAGCTGCACTTTCCACCTTGGCCGAATTCATCACTGCACAAAGGAGAAGTTTTCATTTCATCAACGCATCCGCATTCCGATTTTTGTGAGTATGATTCCGCCATACTTCAATATTGTTCATTCATTTATATATATTTTGTTTGCTCTTGTTGATCTTGGGGCTTGGTAATAGAAACCAACAATGGTATCATTGAGCTTAAAGAGCATGCAAATATATTAGGATGTTATTTGGGGAAAATTGTATGAAGCATGATTTGATGAGTTTGCTTGATTAAATATGCTTAGATGTATGTTATTTAGATTATACATCATCAATTTCATGGAAAATAAATTGGATTAATTTTTCCAACCCAAATGAGGCTTGGCCGAATACATGCAAGCATATGGACTAGATGATTTTTTAATTTTAAGACATTAGATGACTTGAAACAATATGGAATGATGATTTGTAACTCGATTGGATTGAAAACGAAATCGGAACCATTTTAATCACCTTGGCCGAATGCTTGATGGAGGATTAGGGACTTGATTTTTTGATTAAATAATGTTGGACATATATTTAAGATAAAAATATGATTAATGGATTAATTTGATATTTTGGGAATATTGATTTAAAGAATTAATCATGATAATACACTTTAATTAATTAAGTTATAAAATTTGGAATTTTAAAATTTGGTTAGTTGGGCTTAATTTTGAATTGGGCCTAAAACTATTATATTTGGACAAAATGGGCTTGGTTGGGCCAAGTAGATTTGGACCATTTGGATTGGATCCAAAATGGGCCTAAATCACACCATTTAAGCCCAATATAATAAATGGGCTTTTATGTTTAATTGGGCCTTATGGGCTTGATATTGATTTTATGGCATATGAGGGTGATTCCTTATTGGGCTTGGTAATTGGGTTTGACCCATACATTGACCAAAACCCAAGCCTAAAGAAATCAATTGAAAGCCCATCGGACTTTAATTAAACGGACATTAGATGTTAGTTGGGCTTTGAGACCCGATTGTATTAGATTTGGAATCTAAGTTATAAAAGCACAATAAAAGTGTAAATATTTAATTTAGAATTAAATAATAGGATTAGTATTGAATACGACTTAAATTGGATTTAACGAGTAGTTCGATATAATTCGTGAATTCATACTATAAGTATTTATTCTCAAATTGAGTTGGACTCGCGCAAATGCAAACAATTGTTTGAACATTGTATTGTCACCTAATTAAAGACTAATTAATTGGATTTGATTGGTTGTATAACATGCCTTGAATGAATGAATGTGGATGTGATGAATGATAGTGTATATCGGATGGATATTAGAAGGGAAGGGTAATTTAGAAATTATTGTAAATTTAGAATTTATAAATTGGACCTGCGTGTCCAGCCTTTCTCTTATTGTCTCTTTGTATTCTCTTCTCACCTAATTCCCCTCAATGTAAATGAGGTTTCTCTTATTGTATATGTAATTGGGTAAGAGTAGAATAGTGCTAGCGGGGAGAGGAAAGGGAGTGATTTGTTCTAGGAACAAGTTGTTGTTCATATCCATCCGTATATCGCTATTACTTTACTTTACGCGCTTTATGATGTTTTAGAAGCATGCTTAAGGGTGTATGATGATGAGACCTAACAAAGATAAATTAATTGGTTGCAATTACGCGAAAAATCCCTCAAACAATATTAAGCGATTTTCCTTCCATTGAATGATTCTTGTTCAAGATCCGAAGTTGGCATTGGTTTGTTTGGCCAAAGTCAAGACCTTTGTCAATCAAGGATGTACTTGAATCATGAGAGTTTTGTTGCATATCGGTGTCTTGTCCAAATCGTGATTTTTATTGGCCAAAGTCAAGATCACTTTTTGTCCAATGACATTGATTACGAAACTTTCCTCGTCAATGGGTCCCGCTTAACTGGAATCATTAGGTTTGTTTTTGCCAAAGCCAAGGCCTAGATGATTCGGAGGATAGGGTTAGGAAAATGTAATGGATACATTGACATTATACATATGTTTGGGACTTGGATGTCCACCTAACCGGATCTAGGAATTGGATGAGATCCAATTGATCATAGAGATCTACCTAAGTTAAATAGCATACAGCTTTTATTGGCCAAAGTCAAGGTTGTGTGTTATTTAACGGGATCCTAGCCCACTAGGAAATGCGATTTCCCGAGTTCTCCACAAGAGGGTTAGAGACTTGAAGAAAATAGTGGGAGGCTATTATTGAATTTGCAATTTCGTTCAGATACTTAGCCTTACGCGTCTTTCAAAATTATTTCGTCAATATTTTAATAATTAGTTGGACTAATATATTGTTATTTTGCTTGTAACAGTTTGACTGTACCCATAACATCGTTGACTTTATAGTTGGACTATAGTTGTCAAGATGACTGGCAAGGGTAATGTCCGCGACATAATCATGGGCGATAATGTCTTCAAAGGGACAAACTTTGCCGACTGGGAAATGAACCTCAAGATAGTGCTTGGGGCTGAGAGGGTGCTGTATACTATTCAGAGACCTCTCCCGCCTAAACCCACTGAGCCACTGGAGCTAGAGTTATGGAAGACTCATAGTGACGATTGTGACCAAGCTCAGTCAGTTATGCTAGCTGCAATGACCCAGCATTTCAGACGCCAGAACAGGGACTTGGATCCCTATAACATGATGGCAAGATTGCGTGATCTCCACCGCACCAACAAGCGGATGGAGAGGTATGAGCTAGTAAGGAAACTCTTCCGCTCCCGGATGACAGACGGCGCATCAGTTGAGGCCCACGGGACTCAAATGATCGCTGACATAGATGAGTTAGCCAAGATGGGCATTGTCTTGGAGGCAGAGTTGACGATTGATATGCTATTACAATCGCTACCCGATACTTGGAAACAAATCATCATCAACTATAAGTTGATGGACACTGACGACACTCTTGGAGAGTTGTTGTCCGTGCTGAAGGAGTCCGAAAAGGAACTCCTAAAGGGGAGCAAGCGCGAGGCGCATTATGCATCGACCTCTGCGCGGCAAGGGTGGGCCCAAGGCAATTGGAGGTGCGAGGAAGAAGAAGTTCAAGAACAAGGGCAAGGGCAAGTTGACAGTGGCTTCTAGGAAGCCAAAGGACAAATCTCGCGACATCTGCCTCAACTGCGGCAAGAGGGGTCACTGGAAACGTGACTGCCGAATGGGCAAAGGGCAGAGGGAGGATATCAAGGCTGGCAAGGCTATCGCCTCTGGTATGTTTGTTATTGAGATAAATATGAATACTTCTAGTTTTAAAAATTGGATTTTTGATTCTGGTTGTGGTGCTCATATTTGTACTGATGTGCAGGATCTGCAGGATAGCAGGGTGCTGGCATCGGGGGAGATGGATCTACGGGTCGGAAACGGAACACCAGTTGCTGTTTTGGCCGTAGGGACTTTTGTTTTAGAACTGCCCTCAGGGCATGTACTTAAAACTTTTGAACTGTTATTTTGTACCTAGTTTAACTAGGAATATATATCTATATCCTTGTTAACCCAGCAGGGTTACACTTTTGTATTTAGAAACACTGGGTGTTATTTATATAAAAATGATTGATGCAGAAATTTGCACAGCTGTTGCAAATAACGGTCTTTATATTTTGAATATAAATGAATCTCCTAAAATGACAAACAAAAGGCTCAAAAGGAGTAATCTAAAAGATGAAGCTTATATGTGGCATTGTCGTCTAGGACACATCAACAAGACTCGCATATCCACACTTTCGAAGAGTGGGTACTTGGACGAATTTGATCCCAATTCATATGACGTCTGCGAATCTTGTCTTTTAGGCAAAATGCCTAAATCACCTTTTAGCGGTAAAGGTGAACGTGCCACAGAACTGTTGGCTCTCGTTCATACTGACGTATGCGGGCCCATGTCTAGCCAGGCTAGAGGTGGATTTCACTACTTCGTAACCTTCACAGATGATGCATCTCGTTACGGTTATGTGTATCTTATGAGACACAAGTCGGAAACTTTTGAGAAATTCAAAGAGTTTCGACACGAAGTGGAGAAACAAACAGGGAAGAGTATTAAGACATTACGGTCAGACCGTGGTGGCGAATACTTAAGTTATGAGTTTCAAGATTACTTGAAAGAATATGGTATTCTTTCACAGTGGACTCCTCCTGGAACACCGCAATTAAACGGTGTGTCCGAACGGAGAAACCGCACCTTGTTGGACATGGTAAGGTCAATGATGAGTCGCACTGAGCTACCAATATCCTTCTGGGGATACGCATTAAACAGTGCTATACTTATTTTGAATAAGGTACCGTCGAAGTCTGTTGAACAGACTCCATATGAGATATGGACAGGAAGGAAACCAGGTTTCTCTTTCCTGAAGATTTGGGGATGCTGGGCATATGTTAAACGTTTGGAAGGTACCAAACTTGAACCCAAATCTGATAAATGCCTTTTCGTAGGATATCCTAGGGAAACCAAAGGATATTACTTCTATCACCCACAAGAGAACAAAGTATTGTTGCTCTACAAGCATTTTTCCTTGAGAAGGATTTATAAATGCAGTGGTAAGTGGGAGGAAAGTAGAACTCGATGAAGATCGTAGTGATACTGTTCCTGGCAATGAATCAACGACGGAACAAGAACAGACCGTCCGGGATGAGTCTGTACCACAAACTTCACATACACAAGGACCGCGTAGGTCGGAGAGAGTCAGAACAGTACCTGAGAGGTATGGGTTCCTGATCTCACCTCATGTAGATATTAATCTTATTGAGGATAATGAGCCGGCTACGTATGAGGAAGCGATACAAAATATCGATTCCGCTTTATGGCAAGAAGCCATGAAGTCCGAGATGGATTCCATGTACGCCAACCAAGTTTGGACACTGGTTGATGCACCAGAAGGCGTAAAGCCTATTGGATGCAGATGGATCTTCAAGAAGAAGACCGACATGGATGGCAACGTACAAACGTACAAAGCTAGGCTTGTAGCGAAGGGGTATCGTCAACAATATGGTATTGATTATGACGAAACCTTCTCACCCGTTGCCATGATTAAATCCATTCGGATAATGCTTGCAATAGCTGCATATTTCGATTACGAGATATGGCAGATGGACGTTAAAACCGCTTTCCTTAACGGAAACCTTTTGGAGGATGTTTATATGCAACAGCCTGACGGTTTTATCGTACCTAGACTTGCAAACAAGGTTTGTAAGTTAAATCGATCCATTTATGGATTGAAGCAAGCATCACGGTCATGGAATCAGCGTTTTGATGAGATCATAAAAGAATATGATTTCGTGCAAAACGCAGATGACCCTTGTGTATACAAGAAGGTTAGTGGGAGAGCACTTACTTTTATTGTCCTTTATGTCGACGACGTATTGCTTATAGGCAATGACATTCCCATGCTAACGTCGGTGAAAGCTTGGCTTTCATTAAAATTCTCCATGAAAGATCTGGGAGAAGCAGCCTTTATTCTTGGAATAAAGATCTACCGGGATAGATCTAGAAAGCTGCTTGGACTCTCCCAGAGTACATACATTGATAAAGTGTTGAAGCGATTCAACATGGAACAATCCAAGAGGGGATTGGTTCCAATGGTACGTGGTACCTCTCTGTCTAAGGACATGTGTCCTAAGACTCAGGAAGAGAGAGACAACATGAGTCGGATACCGTTCGCCTCGGCAGTCGGATCGATCATGTATGCCATGATATGTACACGACCTGATGTCTCATATGCTTTGAGCATGTGCAGTCGCTATCAGGCCGATCCAGGTGAAGGTCACTGGATAGCAGTTAAGAATATCCTTAAGTATCTTAAACGAACTAAGGATGCTTTCTTAATTTATGGAGGTGGAGAACTTGCGGTATCTGGGTATACCGATGCAAGTTTCCAAACCGACAAGGATGACTACAAGTCGCAATCCGGGTACATTTTTTGTTTGAATAACGGAGCAGTGAGCTGGAAATCTTCCAAGCAAGATACTGTTGCCGATTCAACAACAGAAGCGGAGTACATCGCTGCATCTGAAGCAGCAAAGGAGGCAGTTTGGATCCGAAAGTTCCTAATCGGATTAGGAGTAGTTCCGTTAGCAGCTGAGCCCGTTCCATTGTATTGTGACAATAACGGGGCTATAGCACAGGCTAAGGAACCAAGGTCTCATCAACGGTCCAAGCATGTTCTTCGACGTTACCATCTGATTCGGGAGATTATACATCGTGGCGATGTAAAGGTCGAGAAGGTCACATCAGATGACAACATTGCAGATCCGCTGACGAAGGCTGTTCTTCAGCAAGTTTTTGAACGACACATACATAGTTCGGGTATTAGATGCTTGAGTGACTGGCTATAGGCCAAGTGGGAGATTGTTAGACATTATGTCCCATAGCGTCACTGTTTGTAAATGATATTGTATTATTGTACAAAATTAACTATGTGATAATGAAATTGCCTTTTGCCGTTTTGTAATATTATTTACTTTGATATATAAATGGCGAAAGTCCATATGATTAATACCGGATTGAGATGATATGAGACAGTATCAATCCATAAAGGTTTAATCATTAAATATCCCTAGTCGGAGTATTATCGAGATCGGACATCGATAATGCGGAATAGACTAGTATTGCGCTTGTGCACGTTGTGAGGGCACAACGGCATAGTTCTCATATATTTAAGTATTGGATACTTATGCAAGTGCGATAGGAGGTTGTGTTTTACCGATGGTACGGAAAACAGCTTCGCTCTGGATAGACCCCGCGGAATCCCATTGGTAGTATGTCTGCGTGTCTATGGGAGGCCGCATCAGGGTAGGTGTATATGGTCTTAACCTGAGACTTACATCGCTAGTACTTGCGACAATCGGTAAACTTTGGTTTTGGTGGTTGGGGACCTTAACCGGTTCTGTGTACACCTCTTCTGGGTTTATCGAGAATCGTAGTGTACTGGATGTGATGTCGAGATGGAAGTATCACTTCAGACATATGGAGGTGATGATCACGCAGGACACAGAACTAGTACTCTATAAAAGGTTGCAACCATCGGGACAATATGACCAGGTCAGGATTGTCCGATTTAAAGAGACTAGTTGCTTGATGTCCGATATATGTTTCGTACGGGGCAGACACATTTCCAGCCCCAGGCCTAACATGTGATCATCCGATACTGGTTCGATATACGCAATACTACGGTATACTACGCTTGATATAGATCTTATATTCCTATAAGAATATTTCTGGAGAATTGGGTAGGCATGGCGCTTTGCTAGAAGCCAACCTTGTCTTGTGAATCGGTAAAAACGTAGTACGAGGTACGTACGTGTTCGGATAATCCGACGACCGTATTTACTGCCAACATATCCGGAGATCTCTTGGGTCGCTTCCCGAAGATTCACCAATGACGTATGATTCAAACTCGATTAATCTTGGATTAATTACGGAGAGACTTTATCTTGGATAAAGTACTATACATAGAGAGAGAACGATTAATTTGGAATTAATCGTAAAATTATTATATTCGATATAATAATCGAAATTCGATTTCGACGCGAAATTAAAATTAGATTTTAATTCGGGCAAACGAGTTAATTTAGAATTAATTCGTTAGCGACGTAAATAATAATTTCGCTAGGCGCAATTATTTATTTAAATTCGATTTAATTAACGTCGCGACGTAAGTTCGGTATTTCGGAAATATCGAACCCGAACGCGTGAGTGCACGTGGGCCCACTTTCATTTGGAAACGTGTGGGGCCCACATGACACATGTCATATTATGCATTATTTAACTCTAATGCATTGCATGGAGATAGTGTACAATGCACTCAATGGTTTTGCATGGAAATTGAGTGTTTGACACTCTAAGCCATTGCATGATTTGTGTCATAAGTTTATTATTAATTTAATAAATATTATGGCATAAATATAAATTGATTTTTTGTAACAAAAATCATTCAACTCTCCTCTCTCTCACATTGCCGAAACTACATGCAGTTTTGGGCTCTCCATTTCTTCATTTTTGTGGCAAGATTTGAAGAAGTTGTGCATTCAAAATCACAACAAAGGCTAGCACCTTCAAGGGATCATACATAGGTGATATGGGAAACTAATCCTTGAGCTTGGGAGGATCAAACAAAGCTTGGAGCTGCACTTTCCACCTTGGCCGAATTCATCACTGCACAAAGGAGAAGTTTTCATTTCATCAACGCATCCGCATTCCGATTTTTGTGAGTATGATTCCGCCATACTTCAATATTGTTCATTCATTTATATATTTTGTTTGCTCTTGTTGATCTTGGGGCTTGGTAATAGAAACCAACAGCAGAACTTGGGAAATCCGAAAAGTTAGTGATGAGACCGTTGATGGTACTGACAACAGCAAGCAGACCTGTTTATGAGATAGAAGAATTCTGAAAGTTGCGGTCGAAAGACGGTAAACCTTGGTATTATGACATTAGAGTGGTATCTGGAACATGGTGAAATCTGGAAGGGGCAAGGTAGAAAAGACAGAATAGCCATTCATAGTTAGCTTCCATGTATGTAATTTTGAAAGGGGACACTGTAAGGAGGCCAGCAAACGGTATTCGGTTTGAAGTGTTGATAAAAGAAGAGTTCAGCATGTAATGGAAGAAATACACGCTGGGGTTGGGGATGTGGATTTTCAAGGAGCTTCAAGGATCACCCATGGCCGAATTTTGGAGAACACAAAGAGCAGCCCACTGCCGTGAGCTTCCGAGGAGGAGCTAAGGATTTGTGTTAAGCATCACAAACCGATCAATGTAAGTATGATTCCACCATGCTTTACGAGTATTCACATATATGTTTCATTGCTTGATTTGATTCTTGGGACTTAGAGAAACCCAACAATGGTTATCTTGAGCCATTTTGAGAATGAAACTTGATTAGGGTAAAATTGGCAAAATTTATTTGAGATGTTTGAGTGAAATTGATTGTTTGATTATCTTAAATTATGATAACATGTGTATGCATTGTCAATTGATGAATTTTGAATGGACAAATTTTCACCAATTGGTTAGACTTGGCCGAAAATAGCATATGCCCTAAAGTCATGGTATTTTTGTTTCTTTGATCATTGGATGACTTGAAATATTGGGGTGGGGTTGATGTGATTGTGGATTTAATTGGATTGAAACGAATTGGACATGTAACACCCCAAAAATGCTAGACTTGATAAGCATGAAATGATTGATTTTTTGATTCAAATATGTGGACATATGTGATGATAATGAGCATAATTAATTGTAAAATTTTTGTGTTTTGGAATGTTAATTTGGGTATAATTATGGCATACACATTAGTTAATTTAATTATGAAATTGGAATTTTGAAATTAAATTAATTGGGCTTAAATTTGGAATTGGGCTTTTAAAGTTGTAATTGAGCTTAATGGGCTTGTTGTACCAAGTTTGGTTTAGGCTAATTGGTTGGATCCAATTGGGCCCAAAACCATATCCATAAAGTCCAATTATGACTTAATGGACCTTAATATTAATTGGGCCTAATGGGCCTAAATTGGTTTCTTGGCAAATAAGGGTGATTCCTAAATGGGCTTTGGTATTTGGGTTTGTCCCATTGACCAAAAGTCCATGCCTTAAGAATTAATTAAAAGCCCATTGGACTTTAAATTAAATTGACATGGATGTTAATCGGGCTTTGAGACCCGTAAAGATTGGATTTAGAATCTAATTCGCAAAAGGTAAATTAAAAGTGTAATTATTTAATTTGGAATTAAATAAATGAATTAGTATTAAATGCAAATTAAATTGGATTTAATGTTGTAGTTTAATTTAATTCAAAAAATTCGTACTTTGAGTACTTATTCGCAAAACAAGTTTGACTCACGCAAAATCAAATCGTTGTTTGAACATTGGATGGTCATTAATATTCAGATTAATTAATTGGATTAGATTGATTGATAACATGCTTGTGTGAATACATGGATGCGATGTATGAATAATGCATATCGGATGGATATTAGATAGGTGAGGGAAATTTTGGAATGGTTGTAATAAATTTAAATTTATTAATTGGACCTGCGTGTCCAGCCTATTACCTCCTTTCTCATTGTATTTCTTTTCTCCACTTATTCCCCTCAATATATATGAGGTTTCTTTATAAGTGTTATGTAATCGGGTAGACGTAATACTTATGCTAGCGGGAGAGAAGAAAGTGAGAGATTTGTTCTAGGAACAATGTGTTAAGTATCCATCCTCATATCATTATTATTTATTTATATGCGCCTTATTATGTGTTTAGAATGCATGTTTAAGGGTGTATGATGATGAGACCTTAACAAAGATAATTAATTAGTTGCCAATTACGCGGTAAACCCTCACTACATATTAAGTGTTTTTCCTTCCATGAGTGATTCTTACTCAAGATCCAAGACTGGCACTGGTTTGTTGGCCAAAGTCAAGACCTTTTTCCGTCGCGGATGTGTTTGAATCATGAAGGCTTTGTTCCATATCGGTGTCTTGTCCAAGTTGTGATTTGTTGGCCAAAGTCAAGATCACTTCTTGTCCATCGACATTGATTATGAAGCTTTCCAAGGTTAATGGGTTCCGCTTAACTGGGATCACTAAGTTTGTTGTGCCAAAGCCAAGGCTTATTGATTCAGAGGAAAAACGTTAGGCAATATATTGGATATATTGGCATATATAGATATATGTTTCGAACTTGATGTCCACCTACTAGATCTAGGAATTGGATGGGATCCAATTGATCTTAGAGATCTAATTAGTTAATTATCTACAATTTGTTGGCCAAAGTCAAGATTGTGTGTTATTTAACGGGATCCTAGCCCACTAGGAAACAAGGTTTCCTGAGTACTCAACAAAGAGTTAGAGGGTCGCCGAAAAATAGTGGGAGGCATGTATTAAATTTGCAATATTCGTTTAGTTACTTGCCATACGCGCTCATTTCAAATATTTCGTCATGTAACTTAATATATAGTTGGACTAATAATTAATCGTTGTTTTAATTTAACAGTTGGACTGTATTCAAACTAATTCCTTATAGTTGATTATATAATTGGATTATAGTAATCAATATATTTGAATTAACTAATTTCAATTAATAGTTGATTTTATAATTGGATTATAGTAATCAATATAATTGAATTTTACCTATTAAATTATAGTTGATTATATAGTTAGACTATAGTAATAATTATAATAAATAGTACCTAAAATTGTTGATTCGATAGTTGGACTATTGGAATCAAGATAATTGAAAGATTAATGATTAAAACATAATCCTGGGTGAAAATGTATTTAAACGACTTTATTTTTCAAATTGGGAATAATGATTCAGGATAGTCCTGAAAACCGAGAAGTTACTTTATTTGATATAGTGACTTCTCGAGCCTAAGACCGGGGTTGAGAAAATAGTAGAACATGATATTGGAATATTCATGTGATGATAAATTTAGTGCTTAATCCGTTATGCTTGCCAAATAGACTCCTTAATTTCTTAGTCAGAATTAAGGATTAGATCTTTATAGTATGATAATGAAATTGAAGGATCTTCATAGATCTATCCTTAGATCTTAGAAGTACTAAGATGCAATAGTAAACTCTTGGAGAGTTAATGGCTATTCTCAAGGAGACAAAGCCAAAGTTTGCAATAAGGCAAGAACCGCAAGGCGCACCTTACTTTGATATTCTAGAAGGCCAAGGCTTGGCCAAAGGCTTCTGGAGTATGGGAAAAGGGGCAAAGGAAAAATCATTATAATCTTCTGGGAAGACAAGGACATATCCCAAGATGTCTGCCTAAACTGTGGCAAACGGGGTCACTGAAGTGTGACTGCCGTATGGACAAGGTAGACATGAAGGAAGTGAAGAGGAGCAAGGCTCCGGCTTCGACCATGTTTGTCATAAACATGTTCACTACTAGTATTAAAATTGGATTTTAGATACTGAGTGTGGTACATAAATATGTACTGGTGTGCAGAATCTGCTTATTAGCAGGATACTGACTTCAGTTGAAATTTACCTGCGAATCGGAAACGGGACGAAAGTCGCTGTTTTAAACCGTAGATACCTAAGTTTAGGAACTACCCTTCGGGTGTGTACTTAAATTAGGAAACTGTTAAAATGTAACTAGTTTGACTAGAATCATTATCTATATAATCCGGGTTTAACCCATTGCGGGTATACCTTTATATTCTAGAACACTAAAGTGTTTTATTATATAAAGATTATATTGAGATAAACCACATTAGATTTGAAAACAGTATTTATAGTTTGAATATAAATAAATCTCAAATGTATAACATAACAAACAAATAGCTAAACTGAATGTGGAGAACACAAAGAGCAGCAAAGGTGATATGGGAAACTAATCCTTGAGCTTGGGAGGATCAAACAAAGCTTGGAGCCACTTTCCACCTTGGCCGAATTCATCACTGCACAAAGGAGAAGTTTTCCTTTCATCAACGCATCCGCATTCCGATTTTTGTGAGTATGATTCCGCCATACTTCAATATTGTTCATTCATTTATATATATTTTGTTTGCTCTTGTTGATCTTAGGGCTTGGTATAGAACCAACAATGGTATCATTGAGCTTAAAGAGCATGCAAATATATTAGGATGTTATTTGGGGAAAATTGTATGAAGCATGATTTGATGAGTTTGCTTGATTAAATATGCTTAGATGTATGTTATTTAGATTATACATCATCAATTTCATGGAAAATAAATTGGATTAATTTTTCCAACCCAAATGAGGCTTGGCCGAATACATGCAAGCATATGGACTAGATGATTTTTTAATTTTTAAGACATTAGATGACTTGAAACAATATGGAATGATGATTTGTAACTCGATTGGATTGAAAACGAAATCGGAACCATTTTAATCACCTTGGCCGAATGCTTGATGGAGGATTAGGGACTTGATTTTTTGATTAAATAATGTTGGACATATATTTAAGATAAAAATATGATTAATGGATTAATTTGATATTTTGGGAATATTGATTTAAAGGATTAATCATGATAATACACTTTAATTAATTAAGTTATAAAATTTGGAATTTTAAATTTGGTTAGTTGGGCTTAATTTTGAATTGGGCCTAAAACTATTATATTTGGACATAATGGGCTTGGTTGGGCCAAGTAGATTTGGACCATTTGGATTGGATCCAAAATGGGCCTAAATCACACCATTTAAGCCCAAATGTAATAAATGGGCTTTTATGTTTAATTGGGCCTTATGGGCTTGATATTGATTTTATGGCATATGAGGGTGATTCCTTATTGGGCTTGGTAATTGGGTTTGACCCATACATTGACCAAAACCCAAGCCTAAAGAAATCAATTGAAAGCCCATCGGACTTTAATTAAACGGACATTAGATGTTAGTTGGGCTTTGAGACCCGATTGTATTAGATTTGGAATCTAAGTTATAAAAGCACAATAAAAGTGTAAATATTTAATTTAGAATTAAATAATAGGATTAGTATTGAATACGACTTAAATTGGATTTAACGAGTAGTTCGATATAATTCGTGAATTCATACTATAAGTATTTATTCTCAAATTGAGTTGGACTCGCGCAAATGCAAACAATTGTTTGAACATTGTATTGTCACCTAATTAAAGACTAATTATTGGATTTGATTGGTTGTATACATGCCTTGAATGAATGAATGTGGATGTGATGTATGAATAGTGTATATCGGATGGATATTAGAAGGGAAGGGTAATTTTAGAAATTATTGTAAATTTAGAATTTATAAATTGGACCTGCGTGTCCAGCCTTTCTCTTATTGTCTCTTTGTATTCTCTTCTCACCTAATTCCCCTCAATGTAAATGAGGTTTCTCTTATTGTATTATGTAATTGGGTAAGAGTAGAATAGTGCTAGCGGGGAGAGGAAAGGGAGTGATTTGTTCTAGGAACAAGTTGTTGTTCATATCCATCCGTATATCGCTATTACTTTACTTTACGCGCTTTATGATGTTTTAGAAGCATGCTTAAGGGTGTATGATGATGAGACCTAACAAAGATAAATTAATTGGTTGCCAATTACGCGAAAAATCCCTCAAACAATATTAAGCGATTTTCCTTCCGTTGAATGATTCTTTCTCAAGATCCGAAATTGGCATTGGTTTGTTGGCCAAAGTCAAGACCTTTGTCAATTGAGGATGTGTTTGAATCATGAGAGTTTTGTTCCACATCGGTGTCCTGTCCAAGTTGTGATTTGTTGGCCAAAGTCAAGATCACTTCTTGTCCATCGACATTGATTACGAAACTTTCCTCGTCAATGGGTCCCGCTTAACTGGAATCATTAGGTTTGTTGTGCCAAAGCCAAGGCTTAGTTGATTCAGAGGAAATGGTTAGGAAAATGTATTGGATGCATTGACATATGTATATATTTTCGGACTTAGATGTCCACCTACCGGATCTAGGAATTGGATGGGATCCAATTGATCTTCGAGATCTACCTAGTTAAATATCATACAATTTGTTGGCCAAAGTCAAGGTTTGTGTTATTTAACGGGATCCTAGCCCACTAGGAAATTGGATTTCCCGAGTACTCAACAGAGGGTTAGAGACTTGCAGAAAATAGTGGGAGGCTAGTATTGAATTTGCAATTATCGTTCAGATACTTAGCTTTACGCGCTTACACAACTTATTTCGTCAATATTTACACATTAGTTGGACTAATACAATGTTATTTTTTTATGTAACAGTTTGACTGTACCCACATATCGTTAACTAGATAATTAGATTATCGTAGTTAAGATGGCAAACAAAGGAAATGTCCGTGACATAATCATGGGTGATAATGTGTTCAAGGGCACCAACTTCGCCGACTGGGAAATGAACCTAAGGATAGTCCTTGGGGCGGAGAGGATACTGTATACGATACAAAAACCTCTCGGGCCTAAGCCCACTGAGCCACTTGAGCTGGAGTTATGGAAAACTCACAGTGATGATTGTGACACGGCTCAGTCGATCATGCTTGCTTCAATGACTCAACACTTTCGCCGCCAGAATAGGGACTTGGATCCTTATAATATGATGGCAAGATTGCAAGATCTTCACCGCACTAATAAGCGGATGGCGAGGTACGAGTTAGTGAAGAAAATCTTTCGCTCCCGTATGACTGATGGTAGTTCTGTTGAGGTCCATGGGACTCAAATGATAGCCGATATTGATGATTGGCTAATATGGGTATAGTCTTGGAGGCTGAGCTGTCTATAGATGTACTTCTACAGTCACTACCCGATACTTGGAAACAGATTGTCATCAACTACAAATTGATGAATTCGGATGATACTCTTGGAGAGTTATTATCGATTCTCAAGGAGTCAGAGAAAGAGCTTCTGAAAGGCAACAAGCGCGAGGCGCACTTTGCATCAACATCTCAAACGCCGAAAGCTGGGCTCAAGGCAACTGGGGGTGTTAAGAAGAAAAAGCATAGAAACAAAGGCAAGGCCAAGTCAACAAAGGCTTCTGGGAAGCCAAGGGACAAGTCTCAAGATGTTTGCCTGAAATGCGGCAAGAAAGGTCACTGGAAGCGTGACTGCCGCATGAACAAGGGACACAAGGAGGACATACAGGCGGGCAAGGCACCGGCCTCAGGTATGTTTGTTATTGAGATAAATATGACTACTTCTAGTCTTAATAAAAATTGGATTTTTGATTCTGGCTGTGGTTCTCATATTTGTACTGATGTGCAGGATCTGCATGATAGCAGGAGACTGGCTTCGGGGGAGGTAGATCTACGAGTTGGAAATGGAACTTCTGTTGCTGTTTTGGCCGTAGGCACTTTTGTTTTGGAACTGCCCTCGGGGCATGTACTTAAACTAAATGACTGTTATTTTGTTCCTAGTTTAACTAGGAATATTATTTCTGTATCTTTGTTAACCCAGTATGGGTACACTTTTGTATTTAAAAACACCAGGTGTTATTTATATAAAGATGATGCAGAAATTTGCACTGCCGATGCAAATAATGGTCTTTATATTTTGAATATAAATAAATCTCCAAAAACCAAAATAAATAACAACAAAAGGCTCAAAATGAGTAATCCAAAGGAAGAAACTTATTTGTGGCATTGTCGTCTGGGACACATCAACAAGACTCGCATATCCACACTTTCGAAGAGTGGGTACTTGGACGGATTTGATCCAAATTCATATGACGTCTGCGAATCTTGTTTATTAGGCAAAATGCCTAAATCACCTTTTAGTGGTAAAGGTGAACGCGCCACTGAACTGTTAGCCCTCGTTCATAGTGACGTTTGTGGGCCCATGTCTAGCCAGGCTAGAGGTGGATATCGATACTTCGTAACCTTTACGGATGATGCATCGCGTTATGGTTATGTGTATCTAATGATGCACAAGTCGGAAACTTTTGAGAAATTCAAAGAGTTTCGACACGAAGTTGAAAAACAAACAGGCAAGAGTATTAAGACATTACGGTCGGACCGTGGTGGCGAATACTTAAGTAATGAGTTTCAAGATTACTTGAAAGAATATGGTATTCTTTCACAATGGACTCCTCCTGGAACACCACAATTAAATGGTGTGTCTGAACGGAGAAACCGTACCTTGCTTGACATGGTAAGGTCGATGATGAGTCGCACTGAGCTACCTATATCCTTCTGGGGACATGCATTAGAAAGTGCAATTCTTATTTTGAATAGGGTTCCGTCAAAGTCTGTTGAACAGACTCCATATGAGATATGGACAGGAAAGAAACCAGGTTTCTCATTCCTGAAGATTTGGGGTTGCTGGGCATACGTCAAACGTTTGGAAGGTACCAAACTTGAACCCAAATCAGATAAATGCCTATTTGTTGGATATCCTAGGGAAACCAAAGGATATTACTTCTATTACCCACAAGAGAACAAAGTATTTGTTGCTCTACATGCGGTTTTCCTTGAGAAGGAATTCCTAAATGCAGTGTTTAGTGGGAGGAAAGTAGAACTCGATGAAAGTCGTAGTGATACTGTTCCTGGCAATGAATCGAGAACGGAACATGAACAGTCCATCCAGGATGAGACTGAACCACAATCTTCAATTACACAAGGACTACGTAGGTCGGAGAGAGTCAGGGTAATACCTGAGAGGTATGGATTCCTGATCTCACCTCATGTAGATATTAATCTTATTGAGGATACTGAACCGGCTACGTATGAGGAAGCGATACAAGGTATCGAATCCACTTTATGGCAAGAGGCCATGAAGGCCGAAATGGATTCCATGTATACCAACCAAGTTTGGACACTAGTTGATGCACCAGAAGGCGTAAAGCCTATTGGATGCAAATGGGTCTTCAAGAAGAAGACCGACATGGATGGCAACGTACAAACGTACAAAGCTAGGCTCGTAGCGAAGGGGTATCGTCAACAACTTGGAGTTGATTATGACGAAACTTTCTCACCCGTTGCCATGATTAAATCCATTCGGATAATGCTTGCGATAGCTGCATATTACGATTACGAAATATGGCAGATGGACGTTAAAACCGCTTTCCTTAACGGAAACCTGTTGGAGGATGTTTATATGCAACAACCTGACGGTTTTATCGCACCAAGACTTGCAAACAAGGTTTGTAAGTTAAATCGGTCCATTTATGGACTGAAGCAAGCATCGAGGTCATGGAACCAACGTTTTGATGAGGTCATAAAAGAATATGATTTCATTCAAAACGTAGATGATCCTTGTGTATATAAGAAGGTTAGTGGGAGTGCACTGACTTTTATTGTCCTTTATGTCGACGATGTATTGCTTATAGGCAATGACATTCCCATGTTAACGTCGGTGAAAGCTTGGCTTTCATTGAAATTCTCCATGAAAGATCTGGGAGAAGCAGCTTTTATTCTAGGAATAAAGATCTACAGGGATAGATCTAGAAGGCTACTTGGACTCTCCCAGAGTACATATATTGATAAAGTGTTGAAGAGATTCAACATGGATCAGTCCAAGAGGGGACTGTTGCCAACATCACATGGCGTCTATCTATCTAGGGACATGTGTCCTAAAACACAAGATGAGAGAGACAACATGAGTCGGACTCCGTTCGCCTCGGCAGTTGGATCGATCATGTATGCCATGATATGTACACGACCTGATGTGTCCTATGCTTTGAGCATGTGTAGTCGATATCAGGCCGATCCAGGAAAGGATCACTGGATGGCGGTTAAGAGTATCCTTAGGTATCTTAAGAGAACTAAGGATGTTTTCTTAATCTATGGAGATGGAGAACTTGAGGTATCTGGGTATACCGATGCAAGTTTCCAAACCGACAGAGACGACTTCAAGTCGCAAACCGGGTACATATTTTGCTTGAATAACGGAGCAGTGAGCTGGAAATCTTCCAAGCAAGATACTGTTGCCGATTCAACAACTGAAGCGGAGTACATTGCAGCAGCTGAAGCAGCAAAGGAAGCGGTTTGGATCCGAAAATTCCTAGTTGGATTAGGAGTAGTTCCATTAGCAGCTGAGCCCGTTTTATTGTATTGTGACAATAGCGGGGCCATAGCGCAGGCTAAGGAACCAAGGTCTCATCAACGATCCAACATGTTCTTCGACGATTCCATCTGATTCGAGAGATCATACATCGTGGCGATGTGAAGATCGAAAAGATCGCATCAGAGGACAACATTGCAGATCCGCTGACGAAAATAATTCCTCGGGAAAAGTTTGAGCGACACATACATAGTTCAGGTATTAGATGCTTGAGTGGGCTATAGGCCAAGTGGGAGATTGTTAGACAGTTATGACCCATAGCGTCACTATTTTGTAAATGATATTGTATTATTGTACAAAATTAACTATGTAGTAATGAAATTGCCTTTTACCGTTTTGTAATTTATTTACTTTGATATAAATGGTAAGAGTCCCTATGATTAGTTCCGGATTGTGATGATATGAGACGGTATCAATCCATAAAGGTTTAATCATTAAATATCCCTAGTCGTAGTATTATCGAGATTGGACATCGATAATGCGGAATAGACTAGTACTGCACTTGTGCATGTTGTGAGGGCACAACGGCATAGTTCTCATATATTTAAGTATTGGATACTTATGCAAGTGCGGTAGGAGGTTGTGTTTTACCGATGGTACGGAAAACAGCTTCGCTCTGGATAGACCCCGCGGAATCCCATTGGTAGTATGTCTGCGTGTCTATGGGAGTCCGCTTCAGGGTAGGTGCATATGATCTTAACCTGAGACTTGCATCGCTAGTACTTACGACAATCGGTAAACTTTAGTTTTGGTGGTCCAGGGCTTTAACGGGTTCTGTGTACACCTCTTCTGGGTTTATCGAGAATCGTAGTGTATTGGGTGTGATGTCAAGATGGAAGTATCACTTCAGACATATGGAGATGATGATCGCGAGGGATACAGAACTAGTACTCTATAATGGTTGCAACCATCGGGATAATATGACTAGGTCAGGATTATCCGATTCAAAGAGACTGGTTGCTTGATGTCCGATATGTGTATCGTACGGGGCAGACACATCTCCAGCCCCAGGCCTTACATGTGATCATCCGATACTGGTTCGATATACACTATACTACGGTATACTACGCCTGTTATAGATCTTATATTCCAATAAGAATATTTCTGGAGAATTGGGTAGGCATGGCGTTTTGCTAGAGGCTAACCTTGTCTTGTAAATCGGTAAAAACGTAGTACTTGGTACGTACGTGTTCGATATCTGACGGCCGTATTTACTGCCAACATATCCAGAGATCTCTTGGTCGCTTCCCGAAGATTCACCAATGACGTATGATTCAAACTCGATTAATCTTGGATTAATTACGGAGAGACTTTATCTTGGATAAAGTACTATACATAGAGAGAGAACGATTAATTTGGAATTAATCGTAAAAATTATTATATTCGATATAATAATCGAAATTCGATTTCGACGCGAAATTAAAATTAGATTTTAATTCGGGCAAACGAGTTAATTTAGAATTAATTCGTTAGCGACGTAAATAATAATTTCGCTTGGCGCAATTATTTATTTAAATTCGATTTAATTAACGTCGCGACGTAAGTTCGGTATTTCGGAAATATCGAACCCGAACGCGTGAGTGCACGTGGGCCCACTTTCATTTGGAATGTGGGGCCCACATGACACATGTCATTTTATGCATTATTTAATTGTTAATACATTGCATGGTGATAGTGTACAATACACTCAATGGTTTTGCATGGAGTTTGAGTGTTTGACACTCTAAGCCATTGCATGATTTGTGTCATAAGTTTATTATTAATTAATAAATATTATGGCATAAATATAAATTGATTTTTTGTAACAAAAATCATTCACTCCTCTCTCTCTCACATTGCCGAAACTACATGCAGTTTTGGGCTCTCCATTTCTTCAATTTTTGTGGCAAGATTTGAAGAAGTTGTGCATTCAAAATCACAACAAAGGCTAGCACCTTCAAGGGATCATACATAGGTGATATGGGAAACTAATCCTTGAGCTTGGAAGGATCAAACTCGACTTGGAGTCCCTCTTTTCTTCTTGGCCGAGAGCTTCACTCACTGCACAAGGAGGAATTTCGCATCATCTTAGCATCCATTTTCAAGTATTGTGAGTATGATTCCGCCATACTTCAATTAATTCATTCATGTATTTATATATTTTGCTTGTTCTTGTTGATCTTGGGGCTTGGTTATTTTTCCAACAACATGCATACAAATCATATACACGCAGCATTTGTTTGTTTGATTCGCAAGGTGTTGAAGAAAATGAAAAAGCGGTAAGGACCGCATCAATATCAATTTTGGGGATGAGTCCCACAGTCGAGGCCCATATCAGTATCAGTTTTGGGTGAGGCCCCCCACTCAGTATCAGTCTGGGGGCGAGGCCCACATCATGTCAGTATGGGACAAGGCCCCAACATCAGTTCAGTTTTGGGGTCGAGGACCATATCAGTATTCGTTTGGGGATGAGTCCCCGGGTTAAAGGCCCACATCAGTATCAGTTTGGGCGAGGCCCACATCAGTTTGGGCAGCCCACATCAGTATCAGTTTTAGGGGCAGGCCCAATCAGTTTCAGTCTGGGGGCGAGGCCCACATCAGTATCAGTTTAGGGCGAGGCCCACATCAGTATCACTCAGGGTCGAGGCCCACATTATCAGCAGAATCGAGAATAAATCCCAGGGTCGAGGCCCACATTGTCAGTCAGCAGCATCGGGAATGAATCCCAGGATCGAGGCCCATATTGTCAGTATTTTTGGGAATGAATCCCATGGCCGAGGCCCACATCGTCAGAATTTGGAATGAATCCCAAGGCCGAGGCCCACATCGTTAGAATTTGGAATGAATCCAGAGAATGAATCCCAAGGCCGAGGCCCACATCATCACAATTTGGAATGAATCGAGGGAATGAATCCCAAGGCCGAGGCCCACGTCGTCAGAATTGGAATGAATCCCAGGGCCGAGGCCCACATCGTCAGAATTTGGAATGAATCCCAGGGCCGAGGCCCACGTCGTCAGAATTTGGAATGAATCCAGGGAATGAATCACAAGGCCGAGGCCCACATCATCAGAATTTGGAATGAATCCAGGGAATGAATCCCAGGGCCGAGGCCTACGTCGTCAGAATTTGGAATGAATCACAGGGCCGAGGCCCACGTCGTCAGAATTTGGAATGAATCCCTGGGTCAAGGCCCACGTCGTCAGAATTTGGAATGAATCCAGGGAATGTATCCCAGGGCCGAGGCCCACATCAGCATCAGTCTGGGGGCAAGGCCCATATTAGCATTAGTATCAATCTTGCCGGGTATGGCACTCTAGGGGCGAGGCCCACATCATTATCGGTATCAGTGTTGCCGGGTATGGCACTCTGTGGGCGAGGCCCACATTAGTTCAGTATCACTCTTGCCGGGTATGGCACTCTGGGGGCGAGGTATTTAAATGGTTTAATTTTCAAATTGGGAATAAATTTTCGGATGGTCCTGGAAAATAATAAGTTACTTTATTTCATAAAATAACATATTATGCATAAGCCCGGAGTTAAGCAAATAGTAGAGCATGGTCTTTGGAAGATTCATGTGATGATAACTTTAGTGCTTAATCCATTAAGCTTGTAGACTCCTTAATTTCTGAATCAGAACTAAGAATTAGATTCTTAAAGTATGATAATGAAATTGAAGGATCTTCATAAATCTATCTTTAGATTTTAGAAGTACTAAATTACAATAGTAAACTGTTGGAGAGTTAATGACTATTCTCAAGGAGATAAAGTCAAAAGTTTGCAATTAGGCAAGTAGCGCAAGGCGCAACTTACTTCGATATTCTAGAAACCCGAGGCTTGGCCAAAGGCTACTGGAATGTGAAAAAGGGCAAAGGCAAAATCATTATAATCTTCTAGGAAGATAAATAAAATATCCCAAAATATATGCTTAAATTATAGCAAACGGGATCGCGGAAGCGTTACTGCCGTTTGGACAAAGCAGACATGAAGGAATTGAAGAACGAGCAAGGCTCTGACTTCAAATATGTTTGTCATAATTATGATTCATTACTAGTATTGAAATTAGATTTTGAATACTTAGTGTGATACATAAATACATACTTAATTCAGGCGAACGAATTAATTTAGAATTAATTCGCGAGCGACTTTAATAGTAATTTTGCTATGAATAATTATTTAATTAAATTTGATTTAATTAAGTCGCAACGGAAAATTCGTTAATTCAGAATTAACGAACCCGAGCCCAGAATGTGTTTGCGGGCCCACTCGGATTTTTAATTAAAGTGGGGCCCACACTTGTCACATCACCTAGTCAACTTTATCAACTTTTTGTTGATAGAAGTTGGTGGGATTTTGATGGTTGCTTGTTTCTTACACAAGCAGTATTAAAATTGATGTGAAAGTGACATATATCAATTTTTTAAGTTTGGTAATTGATATTATTGATTTTGAAAAATTAAAAACACATCTCTCACATTTTCTTCTCTCTATGGCCGAAAATTGGCCTTCTTTTTCTCTCAAAATGTCGTGAGCCTAGGGCTTATTTGGTTCTTGATTTTGCTTCAAAATCTTGCAAGCTAGCACTTCACAAGGAGTCATTCAAAGGTGTTAGGGACACTAACCCTTGAGTTTGGAATTCAAGAATAAGCTTGGAAGCTCAACATATCATTCAAAGATGAGCTTGGAGCACAACTTCCATGGTGGCAAAAATTTTTTGTCTAAGTGAGTACTTTCCGCTATCTTACTTTGTTGATTCACACCATTTTATGCTTAATATGATCTTGGTTATTGTTCTTAGAGAACCCAACATCTAGAACTGGTCTACTCTATATCTGTCTCCCATATTGGTCTATCAGGAGTTTATATAGCTACTGGAACTAAGACGGATCATACTGGTCCTCATACCTGCTTGCTAACCCGCATACCAGTCACCATACCGGTCAGTAATCAGGACATTTTGCTTTAATCTTCAATAATTTTATAGCCATTTGAATTGTAGGAATGGCATATCGATCTTTATATATCGACATACCAATCTCAGGACAGAGAGTTGGGGAAGATTTCACCTTCACTATATATTAAGCCCCAATTTCATTTTTGCCAAGTTCCCACACCTTCTAATATTTCTTTTAAGGCAAAAACATTAAGAGTAACTTAAATCTTCTTGATCAAACACTGTCATAATAATCAAAGCTCACACACTACACCTTCATACACATTTAATGAGCTTGGTTTACTTGGATTAGAAACTCACATACCTAAATTTTATTTATCTTTTGTGAGTGTCCAGGTTGTGTTGTAATCTTCTTTATCAAACACTTGTGCTTGGGAAATACCTTATTGAGTGGGTATACTCAGAAGGTAATTTGTGAAAATTTTAAAGTGTGAACCTAAGTGACAAAACTCTAGGTGTTGTAAAAGGTTTGGGGTAAACCTAGGAAAACTCTTGGTTTAGGGGTGAACCATGAAAAACGGTTAGTTACGAGTGCGCCACGGAAAAATTTATGTACAAGTATGGAATCACTTTGACATAGTGAAAAGCTTCAAGTGCGGCTTAGAGGGGTGGACGTTAGGCATTGTTGGCCGAACTACTATAAACTACGGTATCAATTTCTTCATCCCTTACTCTTTTACTTATTGCAAGTTTTACATTATATTGTATATCATATGGTAAATCTTATTGTTGGGGAAATTGATTTATAAGCTTAATTGGTAAAGCTACTAACTAAGTAGCGTAAAATCGAAAAGATTTTAATTCAGCAATATTTGACCATTACCCAATTTACCCCCTTCTTGGTTAGAGATTTTTGTTTGAGTGTGCTTGTAGGCAATTTCAATTGGTATCAGAGCGAGGTATTCTTAACAAAGAGTTAATAGTCCAAGAATCGATCATGGCCTCTACGAGCTACACAAAAAATCTTATCGAGGGATTTTCAAGACCTTTATTCTATACCATAACCGACCACAACTATTGAAAGATGAGGATGTTAAATTACCTCTTTTCCATTGATGTGCTATCCTTCAAAATGATCACAAAAGGTACTAGAATGCTTATGAAAACATATAGCAATGGTATGGAGTTTCCTAAATCGCAATTTGAATCGACTGATGAGGATTCCATAGAAGCCTCCATAAATGTAAAATCTCTAAATCATCTACTTTATGCAATTGATATGAGCCAAATCAATAAAATTCTGGAATTTAGAAATGCATATGAATTGTGGAAGTCATTGGAGATTGTCAATGAGGGCATTAGCCAAGTTAAGGAATCAAAGATCAATTGATTTGGTGTGACTTGGATAACTTCAAGATGGAAACTGGAGACAAGGTTGAGATGATGATTTCAAGATTTTCCATGATTATAAATCAACTAAGTGTTTTAGGAAAAAAAAATTAGCAAAAGTGATCAAGTTAAGAAGATTCTTAGACCTCTTCCTAAGGAATATAGAATCTATACTTCGTTCATCAAAGAATCAAATGATATGAACACCTTGAAGTTGGATGATTTGATTGGAAAATTGATAGAATATAAGATTGAGATTGAGAAGGATTTAAAGGAAAACAAATATAAGAATAAAAAGAGAATAGCCCTTACATCATTTGTGAGAAAATGGGATAGCACATGCTCTAGTGATGAAGAAGATGGTAGCGATGAAGATGTAGCAAAATTGACCAAGAACTTCAAGAAATTCCTCAAATCCAAGAAGCCTAAATGAAAATTTTTGGGTGGATAAGCAAAAAGAGGTTAATTGGCCAAGAAAATACAAGAAGGATAAAATCACATGCTATTAGTGTGAAAAGATGGGTCACATAATTGCTAATTGTCATATGAGGAGATTCAATGGAAAATTCAAGAAGAATGCAAGAAGGAAACTTAGAGCGATAACGACTCTAGCTCATCCAAATAAGAAATTGAAGAAGAGACTAGAGATCTTGCCTTTATGGCAATTGAAGATGATGATTTCTTCATTGAGAGTGAGGAAGAAAAGGTACATGATTCCTCTGAATATGATGAATTGCATGAATTATATGACTTGTTAATAAAGAAGCTTAAAGTGATCAAAAAAGAGCATTCATCCCTATTACATGATCATGCATTAATTGTTGAGAAAAATGGAATGCATGAAAAAGAAATTGTATGCTTAAAAGATGAAAAGTAAAACTTGAAAAGAATATATCTAGCATGTCATCTAGCTCATCTAGTACATGTGAGTGCAACACCTTGAGAGATGAAAATCTTGCATTAAGTAAAAAGTTGTTGATTTGTAATCAATAGTAATAAAATTCACATTGGGAGAGAAAAAAAATTAAAATGTTACTTGGTTCCCAAATATGTGCATTTAATAGAGAAGGATTAGGATATAAGTCTTACATCAAAAGAAAATTTTTAAAGAAAATTATTTTGTTAAAAGATCCACCTCTTCTACACATGTTACTTATGATGCGATTATCACATGTCATGTAGGATATATGAAAGAATATAAAATTTATGATTGCATGTATAAGAAAAAAGTTCCATGGGTATCATGTGTTTTCTGCACTGAGATCGACATATTGGTCACTAATAGCGGCATATCGGTGACCTTGCTCTGCCTTGAGCAATTTTGCATCCTCTCTGGAACCGGGCTACTCCATATCAGCCTCTCATACCGGTTTATCTGGAGTTTGTATATCTACTTGAACCAGGACAGATCATATCGTTCCCATATCGGTTAGATAACCGGCATACTGGTCAATAATCAAGATATTGCGCTTTAATCTTCAATGGTCATATAGGCGTTTGAATCCCAGCACCGACATACTGGCACCTGTAGATCGGCATACCGATCTCAAGACAGAGAGTTGGGGCAGATTTCACCTTCACTGTATACTGAGCCTCAATTTCGTTTTTGACAAGTTCTCACACATTCTAACATTTCTTTCAATGCAAAAACATTGAGAGTAACTTAAATGTTTTTAATCAAACACCCTTATCATAATCAAAGCTCACACACTACACCTTCATACACATTTAGTGAGCTTGGTTTACTTAGGTTAGAAACTCACACAATTAAATCTTCTTTATCTTTGTGAGTGCCCATGTTGTGTTATAATCTTCTTTATCAAACACTTATGGTTTGGAAATCCCTTATTGAGTGGGTATACTCAAAATGATAATTTGT
Organism: Zanthoxylum bungeanum; assembly: GCA_019454045.1. Classification (NCBI taxonomy): domain Eukaryota; kingdom Viridiplantae; phylum Streptophyta; class Magnoliopsida; order Sapindales; family Rutaceae; genus Zanthoxylum; species Zanthoxylum bungeanum. The sequence continues at coordinate 64,135 of SKCR01041553.1, forward strand.
GTAAAGGTTAAAGATTGAACTGGTGTGACAAAACTCTTGGTATTGTAAAAAGTTCGGGGTTAATTTAGGAAAACACTTGGTTTGGGGTGAACCACGAAAAACTCTTGGTTGCAAGTGCGCCATGGAAAACTCGGTGTAAAAATGTGGAATCACTTTGACATAGTGAAAAGCTTCAAGCGCGGCTTGGGGGAGTGGACGTAAGTATTATTGGCCAAACCACTATAAACTACGGTATCAATTTCTCTATCCCTTACTCTTTTACTTATCGCAAGTTTTACTTATAATTTATATCATATTTTAAACTTACTGTTGGGGAAATTAATTTTTAAGCTCTTGGTATAAAGCAATTACACCCCAAAAAACCAAGCTCCAAGGCTTCACACACCGACTTGACAAACAATTAAAAATTTAGCAGAAAAAGAAAAAGCGAATCTCAAACACATGATATCTCAAGTTACTTGTATAGCTTGGAAACTGGTGTGCGACTGTTTCAGTGCTGTTGAAGTAAAAAAGAAACCTAGTATTGCTTTAAAAGGTTGTGCTGATATTCTAACCAAATCTTTGGTTGGCTTGATTAACAATCTAATACTGCATTTGCAGAAATCAATGGAGGTGAACAGCTTGTTCGAATTTGCAATGAAAGGCCAATGGGATAACATTGTGCAAGCCTATGAAAACAACCCCGTGTCTCACGAGGCCAAAATCACAAAATCAGAAGACACAGCTTTGCATATTGCTGCTGCATCGGGGCACAGCGACGTAGTATGTAGACTGGTGGAATCCGTTGGAGAAAATGCAGCAAACGTTTTGAAAATACAAAATGATAGAGGCAATACTGCTCTTCATCTAGCTGCAGCACTTGGTAATGTAGACATATGCCGCTGCTTGGCCTCAAAGGATCCCAAACTTGTCGCTGCACGCAACAAAGACATGGAGACCCTCTGTTCCTGGCAGCTCTTCATGGCCAGAAGGCTGCATTTCTTTGCCTCCATTATCTCAGCCACGACAAAGACAGTTCTTTTTGCATAAAAAGCAATCGGAACACCGTTCTTCATGCTGCCATATCTGGAGATTACTTTAGTAAGCAACTCCCATTTTCTAACCTTTTCATGTTTGTCAAACGCTGGGAAAATTTTAAATGTTGACGATTTGTTGGGTTTTGCAGGCTTGGCGTTTCATATTATACGTTGTTACCCTGATCTTGTAAACTGTGTGAATGACAACGGCGTCTCTCCTCTGCATATACTTGCCGGCAAGCCTAATGCATTCAGAAGCAGCAGCTGTTTTGGGCTGTTTGATCTCATGATCTATGACTGTAAGGGACATTCATTCCATTATCTACAGAGCTCTGCTGTTTCTGCTCTTAATAAAACTGTTTGATTTTGCTTGTAAGGTATATTGGTTGACGAGCTCCGTGAGGAGAAATATGACCACTCAAGCATTCCAGAGGCAGAAGCAGTGCTAAATTTCCAGAAAACTACAGAACATGCATCAATTTCTTTAGATTCATAAAAACTTCGATCCGTGTACTTAGCGGAATACTTTGTATGTTAATTTGAAAGAGAAACTTCTTAGTTTCAAATTTGTTTCCCCTCTGACATCTTTTTTGTTCTATAGCTAAACCAAAGGAAGAACTAGATGAAGAAGATCCTGAACAGAATGTCATATCTCAAGGTGATTGCGCATCATTATTACAGCTTTTTAAGAATCATAGTATCTAGCTTTATTTATACTAACAATGCCATGGCATAAAACTATCAGAGAAGGGAGACAAAGCAGATAAACTATATCCTCCAAATTGCACCACATTTGTTCTGTTTTCCAAGCTGGTGATGAAGGCTTTGCTAGTTGTTCTGGGCATAGGTATGTATTCATGTACATCTGCCACCATTACTTTATTACATTGATTTAATGATAGAGGCGATGGAAACTATCTCATATAAGACTTTCTGGTCATGGCAAGTAGGAATTTGGAGGATAAGCAGGATCAAAGAAAAGAAAGTGAGACACAAATGGGCTAATCTGGTGATGAATGAACTTGTTCAGCGCGCTTCTTTGTATGAGCATGAGGATAATGGACAGACTTCCTTAGTTCCAGGAGCCCTACCTGTTCCTGAAAAGACAGAGATGTCTCGGAGCATAAGCATAATTGGAAACCATCAGCATAGAAGAGGTATGCCTTAGTTTTCATGTTTTAGACTTTTCAGAGAGATTCTTGACTCATAATCCTTCTGTTGTTCTAGAACTAAACATGTATCAGAAGAATCATATGCTATCAACTACTGAGAAGAAAAACAACACCCACAATCAGGGATTAAAGAGACACCTTTACTGATTGCAACAAAGATGGGAGTGACTGAAATAGTAGAGAAAATTCTGGATGCATTTCCTGTGGCTATCCAGGACGAGGACTCTAACGAGAAAAATATCGTGCTCTTGGCAGTTGAGCACAGGCAAACTGAAATCTATGAACTCTTGCTGAAGAAGAAAACAATGATGGAGAATGCCTTTCGGAAACTGGATAATCGAGGGAACAGTGCATTGCACCTTGCAGCCATGTTTGCAAACCATCGGCCTTCTTCACTAGTTCCAGGAGCTGCGTTGCAAATGCAATGGGAAATCAAGTGGTACGAGGTAAGATCGATCTGAGAAAAGCTCTAAATGGTTCCGTTATGTTCTCCATGTTGAGTTGAATTTTTCACCTGATGCAAATGCAGTTTGTAAAGGAATCCATGCCACCAAATTTCTTCGTTCGGTACAACAACAATGGCCAAACTCCAAAGGAAATCTTCACAGAAACGCACAAAGAACTTGTAAATGAGGGTAGTAAATGGCTCATCAAAACTCAGAGGCATGTTCTGTTGTTGCAGCACTTATAGCAACTGTTGCCTTCGCGACTTCAGCAACCGTGCCAGGCGGCCCCTCGATCAAGATAATGGTAAACCAATTTTACACGAAGAGTTCGCGTTTCGCATCTTTGCCCTCTCTTCACTTGTTTCTCTCTATGCTTCTCAGTTACAGCCTTGATTGTTTGCTTAGCAATTCTCACCTCTAGATACCAAGAAAAGGATTTTGCCATGGCCTTGCCCAGAAAGCTTCTTATCGGCTTAACATCCCTATACGTGTCTGTTGTTTTTCTGTATGGATCTCATTCTGTTCAGGGCATTATTTTGTCATTCGAGATGTGATGGGCTCACTGGCGTTACCAGTGTATGCAGCAACATGCTTGCCCATGGCCTGTTCAGCTCTCGCGCAACTTCCTCTATACATTGATCTTCTACTGGCCATAATCAAAAAAGTTCCACAGCCTAGCTACAAGGTGTTTTCTCTCTAGTAGTTCATCATCGTTCACACAGTAATAGCAATTTGAATTGAGGTGTGTGTTTTTTTTTTTTTTTTTAAATTCTAATCTTTAATTGCATCCCAGTTTGTAATTTATTAGTGGAGATTCTATTCTAATCTAAAGCATATGAGACTTCAAACATTTACGTGAATAAAGAAACAATCACAATCATGAAATCAACAGCTCCAATTATTGAAAAAACTGAAACAAGTCATACTTCAAGTTACAGAGAACAAAACTGAATGCTAGTCCTCTCTTATTCTTTTGATGAAATAAATTTCAAACATCAAGCGAAAGACTGATTCACAATCCAAACTACATTTTCATACCTGAAATATTATTTCATAGATTCCCATGCCAAATGACAAAATTCAGCAAAGAAACAGGTAATGAAGTTCATCCCATCATAGTCCATGCTAACAACAATTCTAGTCCAAAAATTTAACCCGGAAATATGAAAATGAAAAATATTACGGTAAAGATTTAGTACTTGCGTAGGTCTATTGAGAGGAAATAGCATACAACCATTCCCTTCTCCAGTAGATGATAAAGACATCAATTTCATGCTTCCAAACCAAAGAGATCCTGAGATTACTGATTTAGCTTTCTGTAGACTTAAGGCAAGCATGCAAAACTTTTGCAGAAAACCAGTGTGATTGACCAAGCATCCAACCAAAGGAACTATAAATAAAGATTTTTAGCGAAAGATTCCTTAAAAAACCTCAAAATCAAAGTACGATGTTTAAGCAGTTTTTTTTTTTTTTGTGATTAAAGAAACACTTCTCGAGAGTCGTTTCTTTGAAACAACCTGAAAATATGAAGCTCTGACAATCAGCAAAAAAATGTATGTACATATGACAAATACAAGGCTTAGTAAACTTTAGACCGAATCTAGGATCAAAAGTAGGTTTCTTTTTCTTTTTCTTTTTCTTTATTTTTATCCTTTACGGTAACATCTGCTGACCACAGAACCAAATAAACCTATCACTCCCCATACATACATCAAACAATGTGACATTCCAAAATCTTTAGAATGGCCGGGCAATATACATATTTATATATGATTGGAATTCCCTTAAATTTTTTACTCAAAAAGATGTTTAAATTTTAATAACCAATTCGATTCAATCCAATGGTAGACATAGTTGATGTATCAAAAACATAAAATGCTATTTCTACTTTACATCTACACCATCATAAAAATCCAACATGCATTTGTTACAACCACCATTAATCACTTAATGGTTTTGATATAACCACCATTAATCACTCAATTAGTGGACAATTATAGAAACTACTCCTCTAATTGTGTTGAGTTGGAAGGCAGGCCATTACTTATAAATTGAGCTCTCATTTGTGAATTCATGCATCTGAAAATATTAAGGTCCATGTTAAGAGAAGTTAAAGAGTGAAATGTGAGGTTTTTGTAACAAAGTTTGTAATCTTTGTAAATTCTATTCTTGTAGTAATAGGATCGGTTTTTCCTCATAAACACTCTTTAGTTGTCAGAGAATCATAACAAGTGGTATCAGAAGCTTTGGTTATACATTGGGATCATAAAACCGAAGAACGGAACTCGGTTTGGAAAATAGGGTTTCGGGAAATTTATCAAAAATCATTTTTGAGCAGACCATTGGCTTTTTCACGTCGAGACAAGCACGATGGTATTTTTCAGCGATCGAACAGAGGTCCAGGGAGCGTGCACGCGCCTACACGCGTCTAGCAGCAACTGCCCACGCACCCCCACTCGCGTCACGCGCTTAACGCGCGGCCAGAGGTTGAAGACGCTGACATGTCAGCCACATCAGCACACGTCAACGTACTATCAGCGCCACGTCAGCGAACAATCATCGACACATCAGCGAACAGTCAGCAGCCACATCATCGCCACATATCAGCAACGACAACAAGCGGGTCTCATTTCTGCCACGTCAGCAGACATGTGCTCGTCATGTCAGCATACTTGATAAATTTCATTGAGCCCCTCTGAAGTCTCTAAAATTTATATTTTAGCCCTAGAAGTCTTTAGAAATTTACAAATCAGTCCCTGAGTCGGATTTGGACCAACGAAATGTCAAATCCAGTATTCTCGTCATGTCAGCATACGCAACGGTGACCTCTGATTTATGAAAATCAACCCCGATTTTATCCTATTTTTATTTTAAACTTTAAACTTAAAATGGAAATGGAAGATTCCTCTTCTGGTGCGATGATCAAGCTGACAGCAACCAATTACTCCCTCTGGAGGCCTCGGATGATAGATTATTTGCACTGCAAAGATTCATTTGATATGATCAAGGTGAAGGGAGTGAGACCAGATTCTGTTAAAGAAAATGACTGTAATAAACTCAATAACAGAACTCTGGGTCAAATTAGGTAGTAGATCGGCCACAGTGTCTTCCACCACATAGCACATGATACATATACTTACGAAATATGGATAAAACTGGAAGGCATGTACCAGGGAAAAACAACTAAGAATAAAGCCATGTTAATGAAGCGTTTGGTGAATTCGAAGCTACAGAGTGAAACTTCCATTTTAAAACACACCAATGAGTTCCAGAGCCTGGTGAATCAGCTGTCTGTAGTAGTCATGCAGCTGGGAGATGAAATACAAGCCCTCCTACTACTTAATTATCTTTCTGATAGCGGGAGACATTGGTGGTTACTCTCACCAATTCGCTCTAGGATGCAAACTTACCATACATATAGTAAAAGATGTCATGTCGAATGAAGAGTACAAGATAAAAGATATTGGATCGGAATAGACAGAAGCCTTCGTAAGAGAGACTCAAGAAAGACATCGAGTAAGAGAAAGAGGGAAAGACAGAAGCACAATCAGAGGTAGATCCTCAGATGGAAGGAAGCCTACATATAAGTGCTACCATGGTGGCATAGAATGCCACTTAAAGAAGAATTGCCGAAAACTGCAACGAGAGCAGAACCAAGACAATCACCAGCAGAATAATAATGAAGGAGAGACACTAGTAGTTGTCCAGGGAGATGTAGTGATATGCTCCATGCAGGAAGAGATATGCCATCACACCACAACCCAAGATGTTGAGTGGGTGGTAGATACTACAGTATCCTACAATGTCACTCCTCACAAGGATTTCTTCAAAACCTACAAAGAATAAGACTTTGGTTCAATGAAGATGGGAAATATCAGTTCCTCTAGGATAATAGGAATGGGTGATATTCAGTTTCGGACAAATACGAGTGTACATTAACTTTGACTGATGTCCTGCATGTTCCAGAACTTCGGCTGAATATACTCTCGGGGATAGCCCTTGACAAACAGAGCTATGATAGTCACTTCATAAATGGCATATAGAGAATGAAAAAATATGTCATGGTTGTTGCCCGAGGATATGTTTGCGGCACACTATACAATACTTATGTGAAGATTTGTGCAGACAGCCTCAATATTGCTGAAAAAGAGGCTTCTCAAAATCTGTGGAACCAAATACTCGGTCACATGAGTGAGATAGTGTTGTCTACCCTGACCAAGAATGAGCTTACCAAGGATGTTGCAATTAGTTCCTTGTAACCATTATTTGTTTGGTAAGCAACACAGAGTCTCGTTTAATTTCTCTTCAAATAGAATATCAGAGTTGCTTAGTCTGATGCACTCTGATGTTTGTGGTCCTTTGGAGGTTGATTCACTAGGCGGTAACAAATATTTTCTGACTTTTATTAATGATGTTTCTCAGAATGTATGGGTCTATTTCCTCTAGACGAAAGATCAGGTCATGGATCGGTTCAAGATATTCCACGCCATTGTGAAGCATGAGATAGGGAAGAAGCTGAAGTGCTTCTGCACAGAAGATGGAGGCGAGTATGGTTCCAGGGAGTTCGATGCCTACTACAAGAGACACATAATTCGAAATGAAAGAACTGTTCCACACATCCCACAACATAATGGTATAACTAAAAGAATGAACCTCGACATGATCAGTTTGGCTAAGCTTCCAAAGCCACTATGGGGAGAAGCTGTTCGTATCGTCTGCTACCTGATCAACAGATCACCATATCTACCGTTGAATTTTGAGATTCCGGAGAAAGTGTGGTCTGGTAAGAATCATTTTTCAGTCTCACCTTAGTTGTTTAGTCATTGCACATATATCCAATGAGCTCAAGCAGAAGCTCAATGCAAGGAGAACTCCACGTATATTCCCAGGCTATGGAGATGAAGAATTTGGATACATACTATGGGATCCAAAGGAAAAGATGGTCATCATAAGCCAAGATGTAGAGTTTCTTGAAGACCGGATAATAGAAGACATTGAAAAGCACAAGATGTCTTCCAATTCCAGTGCCGACAGAAATCCAAACCCAGCACCAGCACAATTGACCACAGATAGGTGAAATTTTAGAAGCAGAACTAGAGGAGGCAGATAAGGATGTCGAGCAAGGGGAGACACAGCCCGCTCCATCGGAAGTTACAGAAGATAATATGAGCAGGGGGAACCGCAACCCGCTCCACTAGAAGCTACATGATCATCCACAGATTTGGATGATGACAAACCTCTTGTAACCACTGACAAGAAAATCTGAGCGAGGTAGGATTCCATCAACCAGATATCCGGGATTCGAATATATTCTGCTTACTAATGAGGGGGAGGTAGAGAGTTTCTCACAAGGTAAAAAGGCACTGAGGAATATATGGGTGAGGAAACATTGTAGTGGAAATGTGCTGTGCAGAGAGATAACAGAAGAGTATTGTGCAGAGACACAGTGAAGTGTGTTGTGCAGAGACACAACCGACATGTTAACAAAGGTGGTTACGCGAGATAAGCTAGAGTTGTGCAAAGACATTGGCGGAATAGCTATCAAATGAAAATCGTTTCAAATTCAGTTGGATGGGGAGAATTGATAAGAATCCAACATGTATTTCTTACAACCACCATTAGTCACTTAATGGTTTTGGTATAACCACCATTAACCACTCAATTAGTTGACAATTATAGAAACTACTCCACTAATTGTGTTGAGTTAGAAGGCAAGACATTGCATATAAATTGAGCTCTCATTTGCAAGTTCATGCATCCCAAAATATTAATTTCCATGTTAAGAGAATTTAGAGAGTGAAGTTTGAGGTTTTTCTAACAAAGTTTGTAATCTTTGTAAATTCTATTTTT